>JAQGBZ010000224.1:0-103375 GCA_034687125.1 Neelides folsomi | reverse complement strand
TCCACAAATTACGTATTACCATTTTTGCTCAACACGAAAGAAAATCCAAAACACTGGATCAAGAGAGGAGTGGCCCTTTTATGCCAATTAGATAATTAAGAAGATTAAGAACTAACTTTTCCATTTATCGAACCAAACAATCAAATTAACTACTAACAATAAGTAATAAATAGGTTTCTTTAAAGTGATTAAATTAACATTTCTTCTTCTTCTTTAGCTTCTTGACGTATATGTTTTTCCACTCGTGCATACAAGATTTTATTAATTTTTATCATACGAGTAGTTATAATAATTTAGATCAATACACAATTTAATTAATAATTATTTGTCTTTCAAATCAAAAGTCAGGCATACATACAGTGGTACCCTTTATTAAAGCTTAATTTTTTACGTATAAATGGTTTATTTATATCTAGAAAAGAACACTGCATGGTAAACACTCTATACATAGGTATATACCCAATGACTGATTTGTAAGTTTGGATGTAAATTAGCATAATTAGTAGTAGTATAATGCAAAGTTCAGGTGAGATTCAATAACAGTTAGATAATTTTATTTATTACATGAATTTGATGTGATTAGAGTTGAAATTAACAAATATTATTTTACATTCATTTTTAGTTTATTTGGTGTGTGAGAATATCAATTTAAAAAATTCATCTGGATTTGCACTAATTCATAAAAATTAAAGAGTAATGTAAAGTTAAAATGTCAGATAGAAGATCCCGTTTTTATGTCATAAATCCAAAGTTTTTGATTTCTTTTCTCACTTCCTTTCTTTTCTATCTTTTCCCAAAGGAAGTTGAACCCATTGGTTTGCAATGTAGTGAAAGGGCTCCTGGAGTCCTCGGTTCTCTTTCTAGAAACGATAAAAAAGACACGTTTTTAAATGTTGAGAAATGACGTACTTTACTTTTATATTTTTTATATACGACTGGTCGTATCTTGTAAGATTAAAGACCACTTTATCAAACAAAATTTCGTCTTCCTTTCACAAGAAGTTCAACATCTTCAAAGGGAGTTCAAATCCAGGGCATAAAAAGAATTCAATTATCCCAAGGGTCACTGGTGGTAATAAAACCAATGAACGGGAAATTTTAACATCATAAATTACAAGTAACCAACTAATTGGATAGATTGGAGAAATTAATTATTATATTAGGGAATCTATTTATATAAGTCTATTTGATCAAAGCCGGCTGGTTATTACATTTCGGAGAATTTAATTTCCATCTATTATTTTGAGGAAATTACATAGTGGAAGACTGGAAGACATACAGAATATAATAATTTAGGAATACATATCTCTAATATTGAAATATCTACGAAAAGTACTCGTATAATACATATTTTCTGCTAGGCATTCTTGAATATCACATAGGGGGATATTAATTTTATATACTCATTTGTAATATTTAAATACTTTTAGGATTAATCCCTCACTCGCATTCCATTAGTAAATTATTCAATTCATTTGTAAAATCGTATAATGCTTCAAAAATATTTGAAAAATTCACCCGAAGGAAGGATATGTTTCTATTATTAATAATGTTTCATTCACTGAAATTGCCTCTATTAGATTTCCAAGTATTGTAATAGAAGCTTTAGTAAAAGTTGGCTCACAGCAGAACATTCGAAATATTGGAGTCGGTTCTGTTTAGCGAATGCTTCCAATGCTTCTCCACTGACAGAACGTTGATCTTCTAAATCGATTTTGTTCCCAATTAAGACAGGCCCTATAAACTTGTCTCCGGAACTTGCGGCGCTCTTGACCATCTCCATCCAAACTCCAACACGATCAAGGGCAATTCCAGACGTGACGTCGATCACTATGCAAGCTCCGTCCAACTTCTCCCACTACCATCATAAAAAAATTCAAACTCTTTTCTCTCTCATGAAAGTAAGGTCCAATAATTGGATTTACATTTTTTATCTCTAAAAGTCTAATGGATTAAACATTGGATTGAAAGCTCTTTTTCCCTTCACTAAGTCTACAATGACTTCTTCATTACTCCTTTACTTCACTAGTCGAGGAGTATTAGTCTTTCAAATCAAAAGTTTATGCACACAATGTCACGCTTTATTAACACTCGCTAAAAGTTTAATTTTTAAATAAATCTTCCAATTCATTGTTTAATCTTTTAATGATTAATGAACATTTTATTTTTGTATATTTTTCAGGAGAGTACATTTTGCATATGTATGCTATATTATTTTACTACAGTATATCCCCAATTCCATAATGTTTGGTAGCAATACTACAGTAATATACAGTGAAAAGTGTCAACATAATTATTCCATAATTTGACATTCTGATTTTATAAATTGATAAAATGATTAATTCTACAGATTATACCAACTTCTCTTAAATATAGGAGTAATGAAAATGAGTTAGTAACTTAGAAAATTTCTCAAATAAACAAAAAATGAATTTTCGAAAAATGAAATTCAATGAAATTCAAATCTTTTCAACTTTAGAGAACATTGCAGGAGGGGACTCCATAAAAGTGTGACTAACAAAATTCATTACAGTTTGTTACGCATAACATTTTGTCATGAATTTCTCGTGACAACGAGTGTGACATTTTTGCTTCAAACATTTTTGTTTGAGAATTCGTGTCAAAATTTGTGACAAAATAAAAATTGTCAATCTCATAACTAATTTTGTTTCATTGTTACTCTTTAAATAAAGCTAAAATGGCAGAGTTGCTCTTTATTTTAAAAGCAAGAAGAGCATTAGGAAGGGAAAGAGTATTTAGAGATATCAACCTCAAGGCTCAACCCTCTAGAATCGGATGATGGTCACTTAATTAAGCGCTACCGTTTACCTCGAGCTGCGATTCTTCAATTGGTGGAAATGTTCAGTCCCAACCTCAAAATCATTGAGGAACCATGCCTTGTCGCCGGAGTTTAAGATTCTCTTCACTTTAAGGTATTTTAATTGCATGTTTAAATACATATATTTTGTAATATAAATAAATTTATTACTAAAATTAATAAAAAATTAACATTATTTAACATTTTTATTGAAGATTCTTGGTCAAAGGAGGTTTCAATTGGATTGGGCGGATCGGTTCGGTGTATCGCAATCAACAGCGAGTCGCTGCTTGACAGAAGTCATTGACCTCTTCAGCGACAACATTTGAAGATTCGTCAAGTTTCCAGAAGCAAATGAATTGGATCGAGTGAAGGAAGCTTTTTTCGCTATGGCAAGATTCCCGAACGTTATTGGATGGCACTTAAATCGAGCTTCAGCGACCAAGAATCAACGAACACCAATTTGTTAATGGTCGCTACAATCGACATTTTCTCAACGTTCAAATCATTTGCAACTCGACGCTAAGAATTACTGATGTTATTACAAAATTCCAAGGGGCGTGTCAAGATGCTTTTGTTTGGGCAAATTCCGGAATAAGAGAAAAGCTATACCGAGAATTTGGTTTTTTATAACCCCAAAAACGCTTCTTTAACCGAGTTTCAAAAAGGATTAATAAATTACTATTAAAATATATGTATGCATGCTTAAATAGGTTTAACATGAGGAAATTTTTTAAATAAGCATTTCTATATTCATTTTCAAAACAAGGATCAATGCATAATGCCACATTACATTTAAGACAAAAGTATTTTGTACGCTTTTGAATTTTGTTAATTGAACACACTTTTGAATTTTGTTAATTGAACACACTTTGCAGCGTATCCCAATGCGGTGTTGTTGAGTAGGCAGATTTTTCTTTGGAAAGTGCTTTCCAGCGAGGCGACTTAGAATGGGAAGAGGTCTTTGAAGTTGAAGGTCCATGGACGAAAGAATTTCAAGTACCAATTTTGAACGTAATTCCAAAATGTTTGAATTTGGATTTAAACTTTTGTATATTGCGAATCAATTGTAAACGGTGAGGTCAAGTAAATGAAAAAATAATTTAATGTACCATCGGATGCTCTTACGATTCACGTTGTAGGGACTGATTTCCATGTCCGCTAGGTCAATTGATCTTGCTGAACTGTTGTAATCCAAAATCGTCAATGGCTTCAAAACTGAATCTCCAAAATTCCTTTCAACTTCAAATATCTCATGAGGATGGCAAGAAATGACATGGACGTTCCTTTTTGACCTCCACTGTTCCACTTGAATACCGTTGCATACCAATGCTTCAGCTTGACCCTTCGGTAGATTTTGTACAAATCTTGGAAGGTTTTTTCTGTTTTTCCTCAAAGTTCCGCAGATGTAGGTTTGTTGAGAAAGAAGATGGGCCGCCAACAATGGTGATGTGAACCAGTTGTCCAAAAACAATCGATGTATCATGTTGAGGTATGGTTTCATAAGGTCCAGCACAAGAGATCCACCATAACCATAAAGGGTGTTCGAATGTGTGATCTTTTCCTTTATAAATTTTGGAATTTATGAGGAATCTGGTTTGTTCATCCCGAAGACAAAAATTTTTTATCCCAAACCTAAGGTGGTTCAACGTAAGGAGCTGGAGCTTTTGCCTTTACCCAGTTCCAAATTGGAGATATTGTCGTAGGCAATTGTCCAACAAGAGACTGTTGTTGTTGACTTTGTGAAACGTTCGTTGGGTCTTGTGATTGATTTTGTTGTAACTGCCATTCATCGTCATTATCTATTTAAAACAATCAATGATAAATTTTAATATGTGTTATAAATTGTCACATATTTTAATTGTAATAGAGCGATAAAAAATGTACTGTTCAAGTCACAGAATGGGTCATCATCGTCAGTTTGAAGACCATCTTCATAATCAGACTCTGGCTGGCGAAGTAAATCTAGTTAATATTGAATGGTTAGTTAAATATTGAATAACTTTAATATATTGTTTTATACCATTCGACAATTCAATCTGATTTACATCCTCATTCTCTTTGTCCGATTCGTCCGAAGATGAGAGTTCGTAATTTACAAGACGTAATGACATTCTTGCCACCTTTCTCCTTTCGTATACACATATTAGCATTTTATAATTTATTAAAAATCTTAATAGAATCAAATAATTTATATTTACCTTAAATTTGTTGGGTCAGTCGAGTTGGAGGTAATTGAGAATAAATTATTGGCGTTTATGGTTTAATTCCAGTCGGGAAAACAAAGAAGCAAAGGAACAATATTGAAAAGATAAATTCAATTCTCTGAATTGACTGGTATGAACGTAATACCAGTCCATATTTTTGAAAGCTTTGTTAGTGATATGAATGCCTTACCATCCCATAAAATCCATCAGATTTCCATTGGTATTACATTCTTACCAGCCCATATATTTCATAGATTTATAAGTGATATTAATGTAATACCAGCCCATAAAAATGAAGGTTTCTAAGGTGGTATGACATGTTGACCGGATCATGTCAAAGGGTTAAAGATTTAAAAGTTTTTGTTTATTTGAGAAATTTCCAAAGTTACAAACTCATTTTCATTACTCCTATATTTAAGAGAAGTTGGTATAATCTGTATTGGATTATTTGATTAACTATCTTTCATATGTTTATCCTCTCAAATTTATTCCCTTTTCATTTATCCATTATTTAAAGTTTATTAGTCAAATTAGTGTTTGGCTCATTTGCTTTGGAATTGTTCAGATCGAATTTCTCAAAATTCTTGGAAAAGTATTGATGCAACAAAGGTTTTTGAATTCATTCTCAGAATCCATTAAGTAATTGCAACTTGTAAACCCTAAATTCTAATTAATAATGAAGTTTATTCGTCTGGCCAAACCAAAAAATCAAATTATTGAGATATACATCGAATACAAAGTGAAAAAGTTCATTGCTTATGCTTGCCGCGAAGAGATAATACATATTGTATAGTATTTGATAGGAATAAGCATAAATATCTATACTTTATAGTATACATCTTATAGCTTTGTATCGTAATTTATTATACTATATCAGAATAGCGAATGAAAATAATATGATGTAATATTGTTAAAAATTTATAGTCGTATAAACACTTATGTATATGGAAAACATACGTATTTTGGCAGAAGGGTCGAGAAAATGTCTTTGCCAGAAGAGTCTAAAAGAATCATATTCAAAACATCATTTTGAGTTCCATCCTCCGTCGGCACTGGAATGCTTTTTCCGAATATGTCAACTCCAAAGGTCTATTGTAAGAGGACAATTACTAAAGGTTTAACAACCCTCATATTTCATAAAGCTGAAGGAGACGTAGGAATAAATTGAAGGCCCTCGCCATCCATTTAAATATGTAAAACTCACCATGGTGTACTTAGTGGAGAAATAATGGTGCGGGAGCTTGGAAAATCCTTGACAAATGGATGTTTTTCCGCAAGTTGAGTCGCCTATTCAGAGGAACCTCCGTTTAGTTGGAATTGGGCTCAAATGAAAGAAAAAGTTATTCAAATTAGGTTGAGTTACCCACGACAGCAATCTTGAGCATCCTCGGAAGGAGCTCTCGCTTATTCTCCTTCCCACCTTTGCTCCGGCTGTTGCTCGTCGAATTGGGGAAGGTTGATGTATTCATGGAACCTTGATTAGATTGGGTGAAATCTCCTCCACCGCCGTACATGCTCAAGTTATTCTCAATTGGAACTTCCATTTCCATCTCAAGCAATCTTTCCAACTCACAATTTATATCCTCCTTTGACAGCAAGGAGATTCAACTTCCTTCTCTTCAAAATTCAAAACCCTGGAAATTAATATTTAATTGGAATGAAACACACTTAGCCATGATACATTATGTTCGTATGAATGGTATTTCTAATTATTATGCAAATTACTTTTCCTCTGGAAAATATTCTCAATATATGAATACACAATTTATATTGTTTATACAATATAAATATTATATACAGATCTGCATTAATATTAAATTTAGTTTATTCTAAGTTAATGTGTTTGTTATTGGCAAGTGGGGAGATGAAAGGAGTGAAGGAGGGAGAACGAGGAAACGGAAACCAAGTGGGTTTCAACAGAGAGCCCCATTTTCTGTTGTTCTTTGTTGTCATGGCGGTGTTGGGTGAGGACAATATCAACAGATAAGTTTTCCCCTCAGGTCTTCCCCACTTCACCCGAAAGCTACTCAAGTGTAATTAAGATTGCTTTTGTTGAGGCGCCAGTTATGATATAAAAAGTAATTAATTTTTAAGAGGCCTTCCCAACATTCATTAAATACCAGTGGCGGAAAGGGTATTTTTCTTCCCATCTCTCTCAACCTCGACCAATTATTTTTAACTGATTTCCTTCCAATCGATAAAAGAGGATTTTTGTATGCGTATGGTGACCGAAGAGTTTTTCAACTACGGCCGCCTTTGTCACCTAAACCTTGTAAGTGAAACTTTACTCGTCAATTTGGGGAGACGCTCTGGGGTTACAAGTGTGTTCAAAGTTTTCTCCAGAATTAATGAATCAATTACATTCAGATAAGTTAAATGGAATAGCTTCAACTCCAATTCAAGGATTCGTTATCGGACATCAAAGAACTTCAATACAAAGACCAACTTTTTGTATTGAATTTAGGTAAATGGAATTTAATTATAGTATCAATGTGTGTGGGTAGTTATAATTATACTAATTACAAATTATAAAAGTAATTATTAATTGTAGAGAATAGTGAAAATAATAAAAACTAATAATGCTTTTGGTATAAATCACAGTTGGGACCAAATTGGAAAAGATGGAAGGTGATGGGGAAAATGGAGTGAGAAAAAGGAGACAATTGAATTTGAATAAAAATTCAACCACAGAAGCTTTTCTCCTTTCTGTCACTGGGAGAATTGAAAGCTCGAAGATTTTCGGTGTCGAAGACGTTTACTGCAAATATAATTTTGCATATGGCCCTGACTGGCAAGTAGTTTCGGTGAGATTTCACAAATTCTCATATGCTCCATCACTCCAAATATAAATATTTTATCAATTTTTTTAAATTTAATCCTCACCTTACACAACATCAACACATCACGGCATCAATCTCATTCTTCCATTATTCTGTAAGCAACAGTTTACAAAATATTGGTAATTTAAGGGCATCGAGGAGGCAATTTCCCAAATTACCGAATGTAATGAAGATGGAACGTTTATTTGGAACTTTCCAGTTGAGATCAGTTTTAAGAGTACGAATCCTCACGGGTGTAAGTGCATCAATTTTTTCATTTAATATATTTTTGCAATATTGGTTTAATAAATAAATATTTCCTCACTTGGATGAAATTGAAAGTGAACATAATTTTACATTTTATTATGCAAAGTACTAAAGGGCGGATTTGTATTTTCATTTTTTAAATTGATAGGGCCTCAACTTGTTTTGAGTGTTTATGGATCCGACTGCCTGGGGAATCACATTGCTCGTGGTTATGTAAGCTAATAAAATAAAAAGGCTCGAGCGCATTGGATTAGGAAAAGGTATATTCCCTTATTTTCTTCTTGGTTTAATATCCGATTGTCTTCAGGGCTCAACTCACATTCCTCTGTGCCAAGGATCTTACACGAAAACGTAAGAAATCATCATTTTTTAACAAAGACAAGACTCGTAATTTTCATTCCTTTTATTATTGGCACTAATTTGAGTTATTGTCTTCTTTATTGTCAAACATTATTCAGACACTTTATTTCATTGAATAAAATTGGCATACAGAGTTAAAAGAATAAAATTGGTTTGTAATTTAATGGAAGTTATTTTGTATTCTAGCTTGAGTTTGTTCGTTCCTGAATCGAGTACATTTCTTCAAAAAATATCTTCATGGATTGTGGGAAGAAGACCCGAATTTGTCGATTCAAAAATTGTGGCTCAGAGCGACGGAAGACAAAGTAAATATTTCTTTTCAATCTCTCTTGTTTGTTCGGGTGAACGATTTTTGATTTGGTGAACCTTTCTTTGATTTTAGTCGTTCGAGTTCAGTCTAATGGAGAAGCAATTGTAAAGTTTGAAATCGTAATGAAAGATTTTCAAAAGTTGGGATTTGTCTCATCATCGACCATCTTTGATGAGACAAAGACATAAAATTGCCATTTTTATTTTATATCTATTTATTAAGTTATTAGTCTTATTAGCGATTTTTAATGATTTTCTCTTATATTTTCATTTTATCAAGAACATGACATTTATTTGTTTAAACATCGCTATATTTTTTGTCAAATAATTACACCGATTTTATATAAAGTTCAATTGATAAAATAAATCACTTTTATAAGTTATTTGTAAATTAGAGTTCCATTTGCCATACATACATAAATCAAGTCATCATTTTACATACTTATATTAATTTAATTAATCATGTAGGTCTGTGCAATTTAGTATCATGTGAAAATTTGCTTTTAGATAGAGTATTATAATGCTAGATTAAACAAGTATTTTATAATAATAAAATTGTTCATCAATTTTAAGATAATAATTTTGTAATGTGAACAATCGCTTTTCACAATTAAATGGATCTCAAAAGAAAACGAGAAAAGTTGGAGGAAATAAAAGATGAAAGAGAAAAAAAATTGAGCCTATTGAAACAATTTGAAATTTTCCTTTGTGCACCAAATGTTGTATGCCTTTTGTGCATCAACAATATTTTGAATTTTGATTAATCAAAAGTTATATTTTTTGTACGTACCATACCATACTACTTATAAATAACTATGTCAAGGTCTTTTTAACTTTCCATGATTATGATTATTACGTTGTATGAACCTTCATTATTATTTTATGTCTTGTCTGTAGCTTTTGTATTATAACTAACTTGTTATTTTAATAAACTTTAATGATTTTATAATCATACGTTAAGAATTTGCTTCAGAACCTTATTTTTATCCTTTATAGTTTTTTTAGTTTACAGTGCAATTTACTGCAATTTAGATTCGTTTAGTACAGTTCCACATCAAAGTCTGTTTTGGAAGCCTGCATTTTTCTCAGCCTGTAAATAAATAAGAAACAGACACTATCCCAATTGCATTCGTTGACCCATTGATTTACTCAGGTTTAATCTAATGTACAATGTGCAAAGGATGATTCTTCAGGGCATCACTTTCCACAAAGCCTCAGAAGCTTAAGATAAAATGTCTTGTGATGTGGTGTGGATTTATCAAATGTCTTCCTTTTACTTTACATTATCTTATTCCAGCTTTGCAGCTCGGAGCATTCAATTGTAAGCTCACCTTCAAGTAATGGAGGATTTTTTCTAATATCCTCCATTTCCTTTGAAGAGGGCATTTTTTTATTATTGAATGAAGAAGTTCCTTGAGGTAAAGAACCAGAAGGGAATTGATCATAGTAGCAATAAAAAACCAGAAGATGATTGAAACATGGATTTACCAAAAACTATCTGTACGTAATGTAAGTATTGGTATAAGGTTTAAAGATTCTTTTCTTCTTCATCTTTCTCGGTTTGAGATTTCGACTTCTCCTCATTTTACGCGATTAAAGTGCGGGCCGCCTGGGAAGTGTATAGTTTCTTAAGTTCTATAGGAAACCATTTCCTTCACATTCCATTACCCGGAGATAAGGGTCTGAAAGGGAGATGGTAAAATAATAGGCGGAGGTGACTGTCTCCCTCATTTGTTCTCTACCTTATAATTATGAGTTATTTCCACTCTCGGCAGGAGAGAAAGTGAATTGTCCTATTCATTCAAACACATCAGTCCTTTTCGAGAACCTTTTAAGAACATTTGCGATATATCCAGAACAAAGGGAGGAAGAAGATTAATTTTCCCTTAAATTGTTTAACTTCAAATGCCTGTGGGGAAAGGTAAACTGATGGCTTTTCAAATCTTAACACTTGGGTTGTTCTAATATGTATTTATAAAATATTATAGGTAAAGTGATTTTTTAACTGTTAGATTTTATACTTTTAACCTAATTGTAACTTTCATAAAAATACGATGTGGAATAATGAAAAAGGTCTATTCTTAAAATTATATTTTAACTTGTTACTTATTATCAGTAGTAAAGTTTTGTATGCATTCTTAAGTATTAGAATTTCGAAATAGTTTTGATTCAGAATACAAAAGTTAATAAAAGTATTCATAAATAAAAGGAAAATGAGAAATAAAACTTTTGAAAGTCGTGAAATGTGATGAGAAAAAAATGAGTTTTCATTAAATAATAAAAAAATTAAATATCATTGAAAATTTAGGAAATAAAAAGTGATAGAAATGTGGGAGTTGATAGAATTTCCCTAACTCTCAACATACCCAGAGTGGAAAAAAGTAGAGAAAAGTAAGCACATAATCGGAAAAGTTTGGGTTCACATGAAGTTTAAAATATATAACAGTAAAAAGAAAATTTCTGAAATGTGGGCTCGGACGGATTAAGAATTCAGAGGGATGGAATTAAAGTTTCCACAAGTTGGAGAAATCTTTTTCCTTCAATCCCTCTCTCCCCCTTTTTTCATCACAAAACTTGGAAAATCAGAGTCGGAAGTTAACGTAAGAAGACGAATTAGCCTCTGGTCAAGATAACTTTTCATTTAATAAGAAGATCGGAAAGAGCTTTTGGCTTCTCATTTTAGGAAGTGGAATAAAAAAGAAGAATTCTCCATTTCGTTGAATACGCTGAACATTAGAAACGTCATTCCCGGTTTGCTGTGAAAGTTTATGGGATCCTCCTCTGGTCCAATATTTTGAGTCAAATGTGCGAACCATGCGCCAACTTCCGTTCCTTCGCTTATGTACTCCGAGAAGATTTTAGTAAGTGAAAGTCTACCCGCTCCTTATGTTCCTCTAACCGGGTGAACCTCGGAAAACTCTTTCGAGAACCGCACTCGGAACATCTTCAAGACCGGCTCTCGCCGTCTCGCTCACTTGCCCTCACTTTCCCAAGGTATGTTCACCACGTAGAAGTCCTAATTAGGTTTTTACATTACTTACAAATTTCATTATCTACCTGGCCACATGCAACTAGTACATTTGATAAACGACCCATACGTTCAAGTACCAACGGCCGAAAACGGTCTACTATTAAAATATACCAAATTGTTCCTCTGCATGAAAATAAGAAATCGTGTTTTATTGTTTCCAGTTTCATTTCCTATATAAAAAACTCTATAAAAAACTCCTTTCTGTAATCTTATGATTCACGGCAAAAGTCAAAACAAGGTACTCCAAGTTATAAATTAATATAGCTCTTAATAAAACAATAATAAGTTTATTACACTTATAAAATTTACATTTTAATTATCTTGATTTATAGCGTTGATTTAATTACTTAATAAGATCATGCAGTCTGAATAAATCTGGAAATTAACAACCTTATACATACTTATGTACCATTAGTATCGTATTTATTGTAAAAGTTATTAGTTTCGAGATTATAAATGAAATAATTTATGAGACAGTACATACTTATTTAATATTTAAGGTAATTCTTTCAAGAGTAATTGGTATAGCTTTTAAGTAATATGACGAAAATAGTATTTGCATACCTATTACATGAATAAATAAGTGGGTAGTGAAATGTGCTTAATACATTTCCTATTTACTGTAGTGGGAGTGGTCAAATAGGCGTGTTTGGGAAAATGCGTATGTATAATTTGAGTAATTGGATTGAGAGGGATATTAAACAACTCAATCATCGTGGATTCATGGGGATGTATTGAGAGAGAATTTATCCTGACTTGTGGATCTCGAAGACGTTGAGAGAAAGAAGGGAAAATGAGGTCTTGCACGGCAGGCTCATTTGAATCCTTTCATTTAGTCACGCAGAGAAAGACATATTGAGTTATCGTCTCCAATTGAAAGTCATTCTTTTTCTCCGCTGCCCTCACATATGGAACAACAAAGTAGGAGAATTACGACATGACTCGAGAATGAGAGAGAAGTCGAAATAGTTTTTAGTGGAAAATGGAGGGTAGGAAGGAAGCTCCATTTACGTCCTAGTGGCTCCCGAGAAAATAAAAATCTCGAGTCGTAAAAATGTAAGGATACAAGTCTGGTTTTAATCAGTATAAAAACCAAGTCGTAAATTAGCCATTAAAACAAAATGAATTGTTGGTTCAGCAAGTTTCATTCTCTGGAAGAAGTGTGGTTCCGAAGGTTGGTTATTAATTTTATCCTGATGGTTATTCTATGAGAGTGCCAATTACACATGTAATCGTTGTATTAAAACCTCATCCAGATTTAATGGATTGTTTGCCAATGGACTTACTTTGGGCACTTTGTAATATCAGAAATTGAAATTTTTGCACCTGGATAATCTACATAATTTACACAGCCGAAATTAAAAAAGAATCGACCGTGTGTACATACTGCATTCCATACACGAGACATTTTTGCAGTTTTTGTTAATGGGCATATTATTCTTTCACGATGGAACGTAATACTTAATTTATTCATCTTATAATTACAAATTACAACATTTGAAACTTTTACCGATATCTCTTACCGCTTGGAATCACCTAGTTAATAAAGATTTATGCTTTTAATCTTTATCTTCTAAAGCCGTGTGGAATTAAGGTTCGCACAGCTATGAAATATTAACTAATAAACAGTTTTAAATTAATCATTATTCAGACAGATGGGAAAATGAGAGTGCAACAATGTGTCAATCAATCTGGAGAGATTAACCAGAGCAGGGCCCGGAGCATTAAGTTGTATTTTGGAATTTATCATGTGTTGGTTCATGAGCTGTCTCATGGACTCATAGTGAATGTGAATAGAGAATGAAAGATAAATTGGTAGACTAGAAAAGTTAAGCCTATTCATGCCAAAGGGGTGAGGAACATTAAGGGTAAGCTTAAAAGCATCCAGTCTTCAAATGACATGAAACAGATTGGAGAAATTAATATTAATCCTTTTCATGGAATTATTCACATTTCGACTTGGAGCTCTCCCAATTTACTTTGATTCCAAAAAACTAAATTTTGGTAAAGGTTTCAATACTATTTTAAGCAAAATTATCTAATGGAATTTCAATTAACAATTTTCCAATTAACAGTATGAAGGTGTGTGTAGGATTTATCTGACTGATTGTGAATGTGAGTAATTTGACCCAATGAATTATAAACTATGTATAATCACAATTTCTAGAATGCCTTTTATGTAAATATTCATTACGTTATAACACGAATTTATATTAAAACCAATATTGCATAATTTTGTTTACAGAATTATAAATTGTTAAATCGTTAAAACTAATCAATTAAAGCTTGTGTTAAATTAACAAAACGCAAACAATCCTAATAATAATTAATGTAATTTGTATTTGTTTCCAAAGTTCTTTACATAAAGTTGTTTTACTACTTGAAGTTGAAAAAGTGAGCGAACGTGAAAGTAGAAAGTGTTTTATCTTTATGTGTGCAATACATAGTATGTAATGTATTTTTTATTTGCAGATTGAAACTGATTCTTATTATATAGAAAAATCCAATTTAAAATAACAATTCAGTCATTGGCCTCAGAAAATACAGATTAGGATAATGACAAAAGGGAATTTCTTTTGTCAATTTAATTATTCGCTAATCATTAGTGAATTTGAATCACTGTTGTGAGAGAAAGGGAGTAAATGGATGACAAAGGGTGAAAAGTTTATTTTTTTCCACTTTACTCTTCCATTGAATCGATTGTGTAGAAAAGTTCATTGGTTTGCTCTTATGGCTGGTGACACGGCCAACGATCCCAGGGGGTCAACCTCAACAAAACCGATATAACATAAAAGCCAATTTCCCATTTTTCACGCTCTTTCTATCTCGGTCTCTTCGACGATGTTTGAGATGCAAACAACAAATATAATGGTTTTGTTCTCACTCCCTGCAGTGAGTTTGACGTGACCTCATAAGACTTGCCAGAAGTCAAAAATGAAGGACTTTTAATTGCTCAAATGCCATTTGGCTCGAATCAAGTGCCTCGTAAAGAGGATCCAAAACTTATTCACTACCAAACATCCGCACTTTATTATGAGAGGAACACCACTATGGGAAGAACCCTAAAATCTCATATATAGATTATAATAATACAAGTCAATTTAGCACAATCGTGTGATCTTTAACCTTCCATATTGTATACAGGGCTATGTATAGTTATGTTTGTGTTGTATACAAATAACTAATGGGGGCCTAAATGCATTAGAACCATTCTTCAATAACTTGGTGGAAGAGTGACGTTGGGATAATAAGATACAAGATGATAATCAGATATCTTGTTTCACCAAGAGCCAGAAAGGAAATAAACAATTTCTCTTTACGAAAAGAAATCCAATTTGTGCGAAAATCTAATTAATGTTTTTCCACTAGCTTCGTGTAACATGAATAACCTGAATAAGTTTAGGGAGAAATGAAAGATATTTAGTCGGCGGAGTTGATAGTGGAATGGAATTCCTCAAGGGCCCTTCCATGTTCTTGAAACAGGAGGAGGGAGATTGGGATAAGTAAAAATTTCATCTCTACGAGGTTAATTATGGTATGAAAGGACGAAAGGAGAAAAGGGCGAGGAGAGTCATCGGGGAACCTGAACACTCATTCCACATTTAATCTGATGTCTGTCGTCGTAAGCGAATCTTCTCTCTCGTCCATTGGGACACCCATTTATTTATATGGTTCTCATTACTTCTTTCACAGCATTGTGAAACATGAGAGTGGGGAAAGTTGAGCTAATTTATCCATGTTGGAGATTCCTCAAAAGAACTCTAATGAATTTGTAGATGAGTCCTCAAAAACTTTTTAGCTGATGACAGGAACTTACCATGAATCGAGGACTTGTATTATACTTAAATATATCATATACTTAGATTACATATATCATACTATACATATAGTATTACATATAAATAAGTAATTCATACTGTATACCTGCTTATTATTTTATTTCTTCTTTCACTTGAATCATTTACAATTCATTCAAAAGTTCAATTATGGCCCATTGGGTCATATCCATTTTGTATACTATTATTTTTATATTTAAATATCTGGCTGAATGATTCTTGTATATTGTAGAGCAAAACTTATTGTACTTATTTATAAAAGTGATGGAAAAAATTGAGAGTGAACATTTCATTTCAAATGTTCATTTGAAAGAGTGCGAAAGTTGATGGTAAAAAAACACGCGGATCCAATTTCATATAATTTTTCCTGGCAGGAGCATTATGGCATTAGTGAGAAAGTGCCAACAAGCAATAATAAACAAAAGATTATATTTTTGTTCGCGGAAATATTGAGAAACAGTTCCAATAAATACTTAAATAGACCATACAAGCAAATTCCATTATCTTGTGCATAAAAAGAAAGTAAATACATATTTATTGTTAAATGAATAAATAAGGTGTGTTGAATGTAAAAACTCTTTGAGGGTTGAATGGGACGAGTTGAGTTCAATTGCGTGATATTTACATGGACATTTAAGTTTGGAGGATCTTTGCGGTCCCCAAAGAAGATTGCAAACTGTATAATTTATCCGTGTTGAAATTAAATATTGAATGGATAAAGAAAAGACTTAATGGAAGGAAGAATGTTTGAATAAACAGAGAAAGCCCAATGAAGTAAAGCCTTAATTTATTGAAATAGGGAGAATAAAGGGACTTTCCGAGTAACTTTCTTTACTCACTCAAGGTTTAATTAAGGGCAAGAAAGAAGTACGCCCCGGGAATTTATTCTAACCTTCAAAGTAATTTAATTCAAGAGCGGAGCAGTTCCCGTCTTTAATTTGATTACAAACATTGGATTGGAAAGAAGTTTTTTCGTAATTGAGTAGCCTTATTTCCTGTGGTCCAGATGAGAATCTCGTCTTGAGCCTTGAGTTATATTGAATGCGAATCTTCATTTTTACCAAGTTTGAAATTAAATTACCCCAGCATTGCTTTTATGCCTTTTCTCTCAATCCAATCTGTTGGTTATTCACACTCTTTTTGGGATTCAGGAAGGAAGAAGAAGGGTCGAAGGAATAAGGAGAAAGCGATTCTACGATCCCACATTCAACCGGATGTCGTCTTCTGTCGATGTGAACCGGAGCCTGTGAAATCTCTCCCGTCTTGTGGCACTTCCCACAGCCTTTCCAGTCAACCATTACGAAACGAGGCTTTGATGTAAGAAAACAATACTCTGTTTACCTCATGCCCCAAGGTTTCGTTCCCAGTTTTTCCAAGAATCCTAATGGAGCTCTTATGATTCGCCTATGATCCTTTTATTCCCGATTTGATAGACTTTCGCTTCCATTGGACAAGAAAATCTGAAAATCTACTCTCAGCATCTACAAATACATCATCTTATTATTATTTCTTCGAACCAGCTTGCGAAAAACATTGGAAGAAAAATAATTCAGCAAAATTCAAAGTTGAAACCGTGTGGGTTTGTTTCCTAAAAAGTTCTGGATCGACATTACTATAAATATTATAATACGTCATATCAAGAGTGGCTGGGAGCGAGTAAAAACTTTCTTGTGCTATACAAAAACAAAACAATTGCAGTATATTCTGTATCATTATTTATACGATAACAATATAACAATATAAAAGAAATATCAGTAGTATAAACATTTTACAGTGATTCGGTGTATGAAAAAGTTTCAAGTGAATCTACGTATATCATATGTAAATTCTTATTTTATAGATAGATATAGGTCAAAGTGTGTTTATTTTATGATCAATCGTGTGTTGAAGATGAGTTCAAAGGATCAGCTTTATTGTTACTTTATTTTATTATGTATGTAAAAGACGTGGAAATCCTTCCTTGAAGTGTTTTTGACGTAAATCAGACTCGAAGAGAAGAGAGGTGAAGGGTGGTGATGTGAGTGGGCTAAAATGCCATGACGCGTCTTCTCAACTCAATCCTTTGTCAAGAGTTATTCAAAAAAAGATTCAACCATTTTCAAGTTTAAATTGGACGAAGACTCCTTGATCTCTTTCTAAACTTTTCAACAATTTTTTTAAACTTTCACTCAATTTGCACCTCTGGCCAAGCTTTGAATTCCAAGCTAAAAGTTAAATAAAAGAAAAAGTCGACAATATTTATATTCATACAAAAGGATGGGAAATTCCGAGGAAGAATTCTTCCTCACAACGGAAGAAACTCGCATTATTGAAAAAGGGGATATTGACGCCTGTTTAAACAACACCGCAAATCTCAACTTATCTGGAATCTTCAACTCCTGTTTTAACTTCTCCAATACTTCGGTGAGTTGGAAATTGATTTTAACCCTTTAAATTAAGCGGAAAATACTTATGAGCCATAGCCATATACTATACTAAACAGATTGAATATATTATCATTATATACATAGATTTATTCTACTCTTCAAAAAGTTTTTTTTCCAAATTAAAAATTTAATAAGTATTTAAATCGGATAAGAAAGTTTTGATGAAAGCAACTTTTTCCTTCTGAATCAATTTAAATAAGCATAGAGTTATTTCCACGTAGCACATGGTTTACTTTGCTACTTAAATGAAGTCGGAGGTTTCCTTTTAAAGATACAAGTTTTCTATACTTATAAATAGGGTTTTTATAAAAAGTTTTTTTAAAAGTTTTCTATTTCAATTTTGTAAAACGTTGAGCTATTGTTGAAGATTTAGATTCAATATTTAAGTAGTGAGCAGCGAGGTAGGAGGAGACATTAAAGATAAACATCTACCAAAATACGCTTAATTTTCCCTTAGGATGAATAAATAACGGCCTTATTGTGCAATCATTATTACTCTCACTTTACATATGAATTTGAATAATGTAATATTTATTCTTTTAAACCCAAAGGCTTCATTATAAACTTAAGTTTTCAACTCTATAAACTCAATAGGCCAGCAAAATCGATTTTTTCCATAAAATTCCACAAAGATGGCAATTTACATAAGATGTTGATTCAAGAATGCTCCATTATGTTCAGCTTAGTATACTTTCATAGACGAATTTATATTCTAAATACTAATAAGATAGCCGACTTTTCATTTTTACATTCTGGATTAGATTCTTGAACGGATAGTTTCAATTCCCCCATTGAATAGAGCCTTTTATGTATTGTACTTTTTTAAAGTAATTGTAAGTCCGAAGAAGTAACCCAACTTTTATTAACTTCAGAGCACAAAATTATTAGTTTATGTATATTATTTACATCTCTATTTCTCTATGCGAATTTTCCCTTTGATGTTTCGCACAAAAGATCTAGTAGAAGAAACATGATGTTTATTCAAAGCATATGAGGCGTAAAGTTCGAACATAATGTGAAATTATTAGCCTTCCCCATAATCGCAATTCATTCAAGCTTAAATTGGATTCAAGCGAACATGGAAAAACCCGAATATCATAGCTTTTACCTAGTACGGAAGGATAAAGTGTCCCACTTGCCAATGTATTGCATTTCTTGCATGTTACCCGCTAACCTTTTATGAAGAATGCAAGAAATGACCTTTTGCAATCCCGGGTATCCTTCAGATCTGTCTAGTACAGAATACTAAATAGATTGTGACTAAATGGCGCATAATAATCCAAACATTAGACAAGAGGATAAATTCAAATAGGAGATAATCAAACACCTTCGTGTAAGTTTAGAATTCGTTTTTCGAACAAATAACTATTCATATATGAAAGAATAATTGATTTATAATCCAAATGGTATAATAATTTAAATACGTAAGAGGTAGATTAGAAATGGTGGTAGATATACCTACTTCGTGGAAAGAATTCGTCATAGAGTTATAAGATGACTACAGCTACTAAAGCAGTGAATGTAGAAGAAAGGAAGTTATTTTTAATGACTGGTACCATATTTTAATTGTCAGATATAGGGCTTCATTTTCGTGTATTACTCTTTGAAAAATAATGATTAGTTTTTTTGTAAATCAAAATTTGCTATGGGACACTTTATCAATCCGTACTAGGTATAGGCTCAAGCATTTTTGAATTTGATTCCACTATTCAATAAAATGTAATCGAGTAAAGAGCTTTCTTTTTATTGAGTCGTGAAGTCTAGTACTATATGAGTAAGTATGAGTATTTATGACATTATTGTTAGACCTCTTTATTATCGTGAATTGCATAATATAGATAACATAAATACATAGAGGTTATCTACCTATGTAATATATATATGGGAAATTAGAGATTTTATGAATTTGCTAAGTCATTATTTTTTGATCATATATATATATATATATATATATATATATATATATATAACAGGAAAGAACATAAATGTTATAATTTATTTGGAATTATATTGGGAAAGTGTTGTGTATTTTATACATAGTATATGGTTTTTTATATCACATTCTTCATATATACCAACAACTGCAGAATATCAAACATATTATTATAGATATCCAATGGAATCTTATTTCTTATATTTAGTATTATGGACGTGGAGTCTTAAGAAAAAAGAAAGTTAATAAAGTACGGCACATTACATAAATACAATTTATTTATGCGTTTATAGTATACTGTATTATATTTATAATACACACTTTACCTATAGTATATTTATCATAAGTATAGGCAGTAGTCATTATAGTCATCAATTCAAACAACAAGCTAAATTTGAAATGTGTTTTTCTCGGAACTACGATTGAATGCGCGTGTGGCATATCCGATAAAATAGAAAACACTTTCTCAAATCCCATCTAAATTTCACTGCACGGATTCGTTTGAGTTCGTTTTTTTTCGTTTTTCAAATGTCCTTTGAGGAAAAGAATGCTTTCATCGCTCCCTTTGATTTCTCTTCCCAAAAGCTCTTCATTTTAAAAGGGGTTTCATTTTAAAAGAGATAGAAGTCACCTGGAACCAACCCATTGAATTTGGAATGGGAATTTCCCAGAAACTCATCTCATTTCGAATACTTTACTGGAATTTCTTTCACATGATTTAGACAATATTAAGGATTTAAAGTTCATTGAATTGAATTAAAGTTCGTTTTATTTATTTTTCTATAGTCATTTGAGGACAACGTTTACTTGGAGAATATAGTTTCAATTGTCGTTCCCATCCTATTCGGAATTATTTTCCTCCTTGGGCTGGTCGGAAATGTGCTGGTGGTCATTGTGGTAAGTTGAATCACATAAATCATAAAGTATAAAATTGCTTACAAATCTCAATTTCAATTGTTCAACTTATCCATTATATTCTACATTATATAAATTGTTGAAAAGGGGAGAAAGAGGGAAAGTCAATTGATAAAATATGCGGATTTATCTCATGTAATATCCATAGCTATTTTCTTTTACCAATGTCAGGTCGGGACGAATAAGTCAATGCGGAATACGACGAATCTCCTGATCATCAATTTGGCTATAGCCGATCTGCTCTTTATCATCCTGTGCGTTCCTTTCACCGCCTCCGACTACATCTTTGGTGTATGGCCATATGGGCAATGGTGGTGCCAAACGGTCCAGTACCTCATTTTGGTCACGGCCTACATCAGCGTGTACACTCTTGTGCTGATGTCCGTGGATCGCTTCCTCGCCGTCGTCTATCCCGTCGCCTCCATTTCTATTCGGACGGAGAGAAATACGCTCTGGGCCATTGGGATTACCTGGATTTTCATCCTCGTGAGTTGTGCTCCGGCTTTCGTGACTCATACGGTCGAAGAGTACATGTGAGTCTTTCCCCCCATTAGATAAAGTGGACTCTCAATGGATCCGGGTTCGGCTCCGCATTAGCGGCACATTTTTAGACCGGATTTAATGACTCTATGGCTCGTTAGCCACGCGTCTCCTCCATCGGATTTCCCGATGAGTCTCCCAGAACTTCCCGTCAAACTGTATATAATAATAATATACGAGACCTTGACGAGGAAATTATTTCTCTGGGAAAGTCAATGTGAGGGGAGATGAGGAGTTTTTCTCCATAAGCCAAACTTCCCAGTTCTTCCCAATCTCCCTCCAATCGACAAAAAATGGAGAAATAATAAAAGCCTCTTTCCCTTCCCTCTTACAACTAATTCTCTTTGAATGGCCGTGGTTTTATAACCTCTTAAGACATTTTTTGCCCAATGAGTAAATCTCTCTAGTTTTGGATATCATTATGGTCATTTAGAAAAAGAAATCCGTGGCTTATGCCTTATTAAACTTCCACTTATTTTGTTGAGATAAGGAAGTTTTGCGGTCATAAATAAAGAGATTTTGATTTTAGCTCCCCCCACTCTTGTCTTTATTTATGTCTTAACTTGGGAGTTTCTCAAGATTCTTTCACCGTATTGTTTTACTTCCTGTGCGAAAGAGTTATTGACGAAACGAGGCTCGTAGAAATAAAATACTGAACCTACGCTGTTTTTTAAATTAGAATCCACACAAAACTTTATTTTTCCACTTCTTTATTGTTGAGGGGCGGCTGAATGGGTGGGGCCAACTTGGTAAACTTGGTTTTATGTATCGCGATGAAAAAAATTCCATTATAATTTACGAGGTAGAAAAGCTTTTGAAAATGTATAAAGTTGATGAAAAGGTACTTGGAACACTCAACAGCTTCCTTCGAGAGAGTTGATTAATTGAAATCATAACATCAAATGAGGATGTACTTTCCAAAACTTTTCATTATGACCTTGATATTTAATTGCTTTTATTTCAACTCTGGGAGATCTAAGAAATGACGTCAGGGGTGACATGGGCAATAACAAGTTTCACAGGGAGACCAAATTGGAAGTATTGGGACAGATACGGAAATTTTAATCAGGTATGCAAACACTTTCAAAAGTCAAGTGCACATATAGCAAACCTCAGGAAAGATTTACTATATATATATCACTTTTTACAACACTCGTATATCCCTTAAGAATCTGTTCACATTCTTCACATATTTAATATACATATTTTAGGAGTATGGTACAGATACATTTAGTATGTCTATATGGTCCCCATATGGCATTTGAAAACTTGAAAAGAAGTACAATAACAAGCATTTAACATTTTAGTTTGAAAATGAAGTGGGTGGTTTTGAGTGGAAAGCAACCACACTTGATAAGCAAAATCCATCGAGCTACCGCAGGAACCCAAAGTCATTTTTCACTTTCACCGCTCTCTCTGAAGCTAATCCTTACGATCAGGAAGCTGGAACAATTTATATTCTTCTTCGTATACAATTATTTTATGCTAACAAGGACCCCTTTCTTCACTTTATGTATCCGCACGGTTGAATGTCTACACATATTACACGCACATGCCACTTTTTTATCCATTCAGAGAAGAAGTTGGGAAACGGAATGCCTGCTGACTTATTGAACGGCCAAATCGTCTCATTTATCATCCCAAAAACTTGTGCAAGACTTTTTCTAATATAACTTACGACTATTGATAACTTGTGTATAATAGTTAAAATTAATATTGTAACAGTTTTTACAATCTTTTATCAATTTCGTAAATATTTGCTCTACCGCCCACAAATGCCTTTGTTATGCAAATTGTAATGCTAATGTTCCTTTTAATGAAAGATAAATTACGAGCTTTTATCTCGATTCTATAAATCTGCTGGCCAATGGAGAAAACCTGAATTATTTAAAATTTAAATTAATGCTCATTGTAGTGAGGATAATTACAAGGTGGAGAGGAAACAATGTGGAATTCCTCTTGAGGAAATCCTTTTGTCGCATTTAGAGATCTAAATGAGAAATTGGAGAATGCCGAAGGGTTATTTACTCTGAAGAGTGGTAATCGGATCACTTGGGCTTGGTCGGGGGATCACCCAAGCCCAGCAGATGTTTTTTCCTTCGTTTCAAATGCTCAGTTTCATTTACTTTGATAATTCAATTTGAGCTTCAACTCAACCCAATTGATTATGCTTAAACCCTCTCCAATTCGCAGCTGGGATATTAAGCAATAACGCAACGTTACGAAACAATTTAATGCTGGATTTGGAAAAGAATTACATTATTTATCCCATTTAAACAATGCCTTATGTGTACTTATACATAATAATATACACCTGTGTTTCTTCTTAACATACGATACGTAAATGTTTTTAACAATTTTGGAAATAAACTTTCAGAATTGTAGGCACCTGCTACAAATACAATATTGAAAAAAAGACATCCTCGTAATTATCCCTCAGATCAGATATAATTTGATGTGCAAATAGGAGATTTGTTTGTATCACATTCATACAGGTATATGTATATTATTAATAATATTAATTATTCCTATAAATGTATGGTATTAAAAATGTAAAAAAATATTCTCTTGTAAGCAAGAACAGCTTTGGTGAAGACTTAGAGAATTCGTATAATAATTTTAGTTTAGTATTTACTTACTTATACGGTTGTACTTAAGTTTCTGGCTCTTGAAGCACTTAAGTATTTCATACACATTTTATGTGCTATCATCATTTTTATGGCTAATACCAGAAGGTGAAAGGTAAGAAGAATGCTTAGGGACATCGGGAGTTCTCTGGCAAGATATTTATTTTATATTTATGAAGCACCAGCCTAAGCAGTGCCAAAGTATGATGTTTGGATTTTTAATGGAAAATGCTGTGTTAACAATAAGATTACTTAAAAAAATTCTCACGGTTATTTCCTACAAAAGAAAATATTTTTTCAGTCAGCGAGGATGTCAAAAAATGTCTCCAAAAGAGTTTAAACATAGAAAGATGAAAACATGAACTTCCGCCTACCCAATGACCTCAAATCTCTTACTGATAAATTCATTACTCTCAATTTCAAGCTCTAATACGAAATCGTTGATGTTTGGAATTTCTCTATAACTGAAATATTTTTTAACTTAGAATTGATCGAGGAATTTTATAAATTCCGGCCATGAATCGTGTCATGAATAATTGCTTACGCTTTCATTTTTTATGGGTCCTTACTTAAAGAACTGGTTGAAGCGTTGAGTTAACGGATTATCCTCCCTGCTCTTTACACGTCAAATTGGGAAGCTACGTGGGTGGATTGAAGTTGAGAAGCCGTGTTGGCTCAAATATAATCATTTATGACATTCGACCGCTGAGTGAGTGCGGAGGAGATTAAGATGAACTCAATAAAGATGAGGGGTCGTTACCGGGTCCATGACCATTGAGAGACTCGTAAAGTTGGAGGGTTCGAGAAATGTCGAAACGACTCCTTCTCAAACTTTCATAACAACTTTATTGACTTTCACCGCTCAGCCCTATATTTTATTTTATATTTCAGTTATGCCCAAGAAACGAGATTGACCTGCACTTTCGACAAGCGATACAATAATTTCGCATTCCAGGTAATTCAATCTTCCTCTCCCCGGTGGCTCTTTTGTCCTTAACATAAGGACCCGATTGAGTCTCATCATATCCAAGGGAGAGAAAAATGTTAATAAATTGGTGAATTTGGTAATTGGCAGTTGATCTTCTTCCTCACTTCGTACACGATTCCTCTCACTCTCATTTGTCTCCTGTACTTTGGGATGCTTTTCCGCCTCTCCCAATCCGTTTCCGGCACATCGCGGCAGAGTCTTCGAGGGAAAAAGCGAGTTACGAGGATGATAGTCGTCGTCGTTGGCGTTTTCGCGGTCTGTTGCTTTTATCACTTCCTCTTCCCATTCACTCACTCAAAGCCTTTAATGGCTTTCTAATTAACTATTAAGAGGGAAAATAGGTCCATAAAGGTTCAAATTTGATCAGATAGCCTTTCATCCTCCGGACCCGCATAACCTCCATTGATTATTAATATGAGTTCCAAGGAAGGCGTCTACTTAACTATTTACACTCTTTTAACTTCCAAGTCCTGACATGCCATTAGAAGCCCTAATAGCAGGGATTTAGATAAATGGGTAGATTTGAAAGGGCGTACGTCTTTTTTATCAGCTCCAATCCCTGCTAAATGGTAATGATCATAAATGATAAATGCGTACTTTGTATTACTTATAGGTATGCTGGCTGCCGATCCAAGTCGTTTTGCTCCTCAAGAGCATCCAATGGTATGCCATCAACAACGTCACCATCGCGGTCCAAATTACAGCTCACATCCTTGGATACATGAACTCATGCGTAAGTTCTACATTTCTACATCATGTAAAAGGAAGGAGATTTAAAGTGTAGAAGAGGTTAAGCCATTTCACGTGTATGTGTGTGTGTATTTAGGTGAACCCAATTCTTTACGCATTCCTCTCAGAAAATTTCCGGAAGGCCTTTCGAAAGGTCATCCAATGCAATGGGAATCTCGGGTCTGGGAACATCGGACTGACGAAGGAAACAGCTGTCACCTTAGGGGACCAAAACGGAGGGAATCATCGAGTGAACACGAAGAAAGGCCCGGCCAAGAAAATTCCTTTAGAGGAAGAAGACGCTCTGTAGTGGGAGAGAGAAATGGAGAGAAGGTGAGGAAGGAGAAAATGACTTCCATTGTATACAGAAGGAGTTTCCTCAGGAATTTGGAAACTATTTGAAAGGAGACTCACATGTTGTTCGATTTCTAGTGAAGGTTGAATGAGATGGAAAGGTTCGGAATTGAGGAGGCTCGAAGGAGCATTGTTGTGGAGAAAGTAATTGTGAGAGCTCTTGGTGTCTGGCACTGACTTTTCTCCCAAAAAGATGGTCCTCCTTCACTCTATTAAAGAGGAACGTGAAGATTTTATTGATGTTTCAACCTTAAGGCGCTTTGAAAACCGATTCTCTCTCCGAGCATTCCCCATCTGCTCCTTCACTTGGATGTTTAAGTGGAAGATGTAGGCTCAGAATAGGGATGAGTACATAACTGCATAGGGATACATTTCCAGCGTCTCGATGCATCTTAAGTGCTCTTGTGGTCTCAATTAGGATTCCTCAGACTTCCTAACTAAAACACATGATACATTATTTATACTTACTGGGTGGAGACGGAAACTGCGGGGACTTTTTTCTCTCCAAATGACCCCTCATTGAATTGTGAGTAGGGAAATTTCAATCTTCCCTTCCCATTTGTCTCTTTCCAAACTTTAGAGATAGAGCCCGGGTGAAGAATTTGTCCGCGTCCACTTATTTCCTCATTGATGGATGAATCATTTGGATGGAGAGAGGATAAATAACTGGGATCGGATAAAAGGAGCGAGAATTAGATATGTGCAATATTTATGGGCTGACCATTTGGAGCGCCACGGAAGAAAGTGCGTTTGCGATTGGGAGTGTGGGATGAAAGGAGAATTGAGAGCCGACCGTCTCTCCCGTCCTCTCAAAGTATCATCTTTGGAAAAGAAATGGAGTAAACTTTCCCATTTAAACTAATGTAATGGAGGAGAGAGATTACATATATTTTTCCTTTAATGATATAGACAGGAACGCTTAAATCCAAGTGGATAGTTAGCTCCGAACCTTCCCAAGGAACCTTCATCGCCCTCAACCGTTTCCACAACTGCTTCCGCTAAAAACTTCCCAACTTCGACCATTCGAGTCTTAAAATACACAGTTCGGAGGGAGGCATTTGGCCACACGGTAGAATTAACATAGATGGAACAAATTTCCACCCCGTACCTGACAACCCAAACTTCATTTGAAGACGAGGCAGGGAGTCGATTGTGAGTGAAATGATATTAATATTGCTATTTGATTGGAGACCTCTCGACACTTTTATTACATGTCGCTCCAACTTCGATTCTATTCTTGTAAAATGACATGAAGGGAAGGAAAGTGGGAGGATACGAGGAGTATAAAAGAGAAAGACTTTGTGCACATCTCATACGGTTAACTACAGATTATAAGTATTTAATCTCTATAATTTAACGGGGTGTACACCTTGGATATTTAATGCAATCATGTTCAAACACACATATTAAATATTTATTTATACATGCTTTGTGAAGAGACTACAAGGGATTGGAATCTCCATGTTTGAACATTAAATATTAAAAGTGTTTGGATTAGGATATTTGCAATGGTTAACAGCGGATTTAACTATTTATGAGATTTATGACAGAAAGGGGTAAATCTTTGTACACGATGTTTGTTATAAAATTCAGAGCTAAAAGATCCATCATTTGTAATACTCAAAGCACCCGAGAAGATGTGCAAATATAACGTACAATCAAAAAGATACAAAATGTGCGCATTCTGATGTTAATTATAAAAAGATTCAAAGTTTGATAGAGAGGAAAGCCATGAACAAAGGAGCCTCTTGTCCATGACATTCTACTCGTTATGCTTTAAGGGCTCATTTGCTCTAAAGGGCTAAATTCATTATTAACTTCACATTCAAAGATTTACTGGAGTGTGCTAATACGAATGATACTTATTGTACAATAGAACATCTACATAAGACTTATTTTATTAACAATACTTTACTTCATTAAAACGCTATTAAATATATCTATGTAACATTACATATAAATATTATAGTGCATTTATCAATTGTTCTTGTATAAATAAATGTGAAAAGTTTTTAATATTGTACTATAAGATTATATATTCAATTATATTCACGATATTAACATTTATGTATTATATCTGCATAGTACACGTAATTTAAAGTATCCGGATTAATAACAATAAATGGAATATTAAACAAAATGTTGAATAAAGAACTTTTAAATCGTTAAATGAAATCGCCATTTATTTTAATATCTTTCATAATCAAGTCATAAACTCAAAACATTTGATTTATACTACAAATAATAGAATACATTTCTATTACAATATTATAAAAATTGGACTTAAAATTGCTTTGAATAAAATATAATTTGTCGTGTTTGCAAGTATTCTCGTAAAATATTAAAGTAAGATACTTCATTCACAAAATTACATGTATCATTTATTTTACATGTAAAATAGAGTACAATCTGTATACTATTTTCCCTCGATTTCCCTCTCTTTCATTATGATTACATGTCATTATTTGCTCAATACATGTTGTTGTTCTTTACATTTAAAGAGCAACAAACTCAAGAAACATGAAGAACTCAGCCTGTAACATTGCGAATACGAACCCTATTAAAATGTACTTGTTACATCATTAGACTATGAATTATATTTTTTCTATGCATCATAACAACTTGCATTTTTAGTTATTACATATGTATAACCTATAGTTGTATTGTACTTTAAGTACTTATCCTGGTTGTTTTTGGTTGTTATGAAAAGAAGGATGAAACATCATTTCGAGGCGCTTATCTCTTTTGAATCTAATGAACCCAACTTCCCGGAAAGAATTCTTTTTGTATTTCGGTGACGACGTCGAGTTTATCAAATATAATGAGGAAGAAAAATGGCCCAGGTAGAATTTAGAGCAGAGGAAGTGAAGTGGAAGGGAATGCAGAAGATGATACATTGTCCATGGAGATGCCGGATAAAAAGTCGAGAATCAGACCGTGAGTAATTTCAAAGATGCCCAAGCAAAACCCTTATTCGTATCATCTCATGTGCAAAATGGTAAAGTAAACGAAGATGTATACAATATATAAGAAATATCAGTATGTATGATGTTATAAGTATGTACGATACTCTGCAAACTTAAATTGAAACTCGGACTCAGAGGGTTGTAATAATTTTTCCTATTCAAGGCGTTCGAAATAAATCCAATGCTCAAGTAGCACTTTTGGCTTAGAAATCCACCAAGAGCCTTTTGACTTCATTTTCATGGTCCTTGAGTTGAGTTGGTTCGGTTTTCCGCCTTTTTCTCCTCAATTTTATCAAAATCAAAGAAGAGGAAGAGAAGAGCGGAACGAAACCTCGCCATCGTTTGATTTATTAACGCACGCAGGGCGGACTGGGCGGAAAATAAGAGAATTGTTTTTGAAAAAGGCTAAGCCCACCGGTCGTTGGAGAGATTTCAACTCTTTTTCATTACTCACACATATACAGTCCACTGTCCCAATCTCGTCCTATTACCTTCCGCAAATCCTCCCTCGCAGCTCATCCTTCTTTCATCCCTCGTACTCATTTCCACCTCAATCAGTTCAATTTCCCAAACTGGAGCTTTTTCACGATTTTCATCGATTTTGGACCATATATGGAGATACATACATATCTTACATATGGCCTCGATCATCTCTGAGTATTGGGACAGCATATCCGCGAGGATTTATAATAACTATTATTCCATTTTCATATCCTATTGATTGAACTCAATTTATTTCCCGAACCTAAATCCTTCTATTTACGTGATTGCTAAGCTTTAAGGCGGACAAACTTTAATATTTTTTATTAGGCCTAGTAAAATGTTTAAGGTATTACATGTAGATTGATTATGCCTCATAAATATTATTTTTCTTGTTACTTTAAATGAACAGCCCATTTTTCAAAAAAAGGTTGGTTTGATTCTCCCAATCGAGATCGTATGTAAAAACATAGTGGATATCAATTTTGAGTGTAATTCAGTAATTCATGAATTTGAAAGGCCAAGAAGATGGTCATAAATGTAGCAGGTATTTATGTTAGGCAAAAGCCTTTAAACTTTAACCATTAATTTGCATTTTCCTCTTGCCGATCCACCTACACACTTTGCATAATTTCTCAGCTCTTTCACAAACTCAGGGAGTCTGGCACGTGGAGTAAAACCATTACATAATGACTGAGCCCATCACAAATAAATGCGAACATGAACCAGTTGATGGTTCAGCTTGTTCATATTGATTTAAGCAAAGATAAATCTGTGAATTAAAAATGATTTCATGAAATTCGAGTTACATTCAGTTAGTTCAAAAGCTTTAAACTAAATTCTGAAACTCATTAATTTTTCATCCTTACTATTCATGAAATTCATTATTTATGGCGGAGCTCTGTGATAATAAAAACCACTTGGAAAAATAATCTTTCTTCATTTCAACTCAATAATTTAAATAAGATCAAAGACACATTTTCAAAATCGTGTCTAAACTTCAAAGTGTATGAATGATCAAAAGAAAGCAAAGTGTGTATCAAACTTTTAATGGCATTTTTATACGAAGCGCGTCAAAGTCCTTTTTATAAAATCTGAAAACGTTCTATCTTACACTCAATTAGATGATAACGCATTCATTTTCTACCTGGATGAAGGAACCTTCAAAAGTTGGTTTTGGTTTGAGAAAGCAGAGAAAGTTTAATCTAATTTTCCCAATTAGCCTTTATTAACTCCTTTATGTTTTAATAAGTAATTTACAGTATAATGTGTGCTCTACGGAGAATTGAGATATTGAGTCCCTAGGGTTTACCAAAGAGCAAAATTAAGGATCCCCATTAGATCCTTCAAAGATCTTCCTTTTAACTATAAGTTGGTGAACAAACTTTGTCAGCCGCTTTAGTAAAATTATATGGCTTGAGACAGCAGGCACTTTCCTAAATGTCCCATTCTCATCTGCATTCCCATGCACTCTCATTTCCTAAAGGCTCAAGATTTTCCTAATTAAAATAGGAGAAGGTTGTAAAAGTTAAAATTCTCATTAAAAAGGCAGACTTGATCATCTTTTTAATTTCCTCATAAACTTGACATTAAAAGCGAGGGTGTGGGCTGGAGCGACTTTAAGTCCATTATCCAATCAATCAAAATCCCCGCCATATGCCTCAAACTTTTTACCATTTCCGAGTTAAATTTGATTGTGCAATCGAGCGAAGGAGAAAGGATATAAAATGGCTGTTAATATTTATAGACAACTTTCATACATAACTGCTTAAATGTCTCGGACGTCATGATTTTAGAAGAAAAATGAAACTTTTTAGATCGATCCAGACTTCTTTTAAGTTAATTTATGACTTTCTAAATTAATTTTATAAAATTGAAGACCCAAAAATAATATTTTTTACAATTTTCAAAAATTAAAGGTCAAATGATTAAATAAAAAGTTTAACAAGAACAGGGAAATGAGGCAGAACTCTTTGGCAAAGGTTTTACAAGAAAAATCATTTTAATCTTCATTTTACATATTTTCTGAATTGCTGAATAGAATACCCATATATTTATGTATGGTACCATACATAAATATATGGATATTCAGGAAGGTACTTACTTCCAGAGTAGGTACTTAAATCTCTCCGTTATAAAATTTTTGTTACAATAATCTTGCGAGTTGTATTAATTCAAATGGTCTATGAATAATTCATAATTATTATATTATATGCATTTTCTCATTTAAATAGCTAACTTCCATTCCTAACTTCCACAGATCATAAATATTTAATGCGAGAGTTTTTAAAACCAATAAAACAATGCACTCAAAATTAGATTTTTTATTATTCATTCTTCATTTAATTGTCTGCTTTTAAATTCTTGCATTTCAGCATAATTTGTTTTTATAAACATCAAAGAGAAAAATGCTCGTTGCAATACAAGCAGAATATCTACTAAATAAGGCAAATAAATGCTTACTCGAGTACTACATACACCTATACCTAATATGTGTGTATGAATGTTATGTACCTACAATACTTATAAGTATTAGTTAGATCTCGAAAAGTACGCAAGATTGTAAGATGCATTTTCAACTGAATATACTCAAGAGCCAAGATTTTACAAGATCTTTCTCAAATTTCTAAATCCAATTCTGCATCATTGCATCTTTGATCTTTTTAATAGTATAATATACCCGTGTACTTACTTTTATGATAAATAAGTATGACTACCAAGCGTAGTAATATTTTAGTATCCAAACCACTCTGAAGGACCTTCATCCTTTTTCATCAAAAGGAATGAACCTTATAACTTTACCATTCTGTAGTGCACATATATTAAAAAATACATGTACCTAGTTATATAAAGTAAAGCCAAAGTAATTCATACTTACATCCATAAAGATTTCCTGCTTATCCTTATCGTCCATATAAAGGAGTAACTCACCATTGGAGAGGAAGTAGAATCAAACAAAGTTTGTATGTATCCCTACGTATATAAAGTCCAAAGTGAAAATCCATGCTCAATCTGACACTTATTGATACTGCCAAAGCATCTATGCCGAGTGGCGACCTTGTTGCCTCCTTTTCAAAATTCTTTTCCTTCCAATGGATGTGAATGTTGCTGACAGAAATTTCTCACCAACTTTCCCTTTTCCTTCAGAAGTCAAATGGTAACTCTATCCAAAATTTGATCCTTTCAACCTACGTTTTATCATCATTTTCCAATATATTGAATATGCTCCTAAAATATGCAGTTATTATTTATTTTTGATATCAAAATAACTATTTGTAGATGTAAAGACGCTTTGATTATTAATCAATAATAAAGATGCTTCATTTGCTTCATGGGAGATATAGCGTTAGCGGAAATTAAACAAATTCAAAGGTAACCGTTCCGTTGCTACATAATCAAAATATTGATCAAACATGATAATCAAGAAACTCAACAATTTTGTGAACTTGCTATTGATAACTTATTGAAATTTTTCATTTTATCTTCTTTGGCTTTGGTGCTTCAATAGTCTCATCATTGAATCGATTCTTATAATTAATTAATAAAAGTGATCTATTTGAACTCATAATGGAATCCGAGGCAGATCAATGTCGAATGGTGGATTGCCAGATCAAGCCCAATTGCTGCGGTTTGTATATTTTATCAATTTTATCAATTACTTATAATGAACATTAAATTAAACATTTGACATAATATTGGTAATGACTACTTTGACATATATAATTAGTTCCGGATCAATTCCGAGATTACTCCAATCGCTGTTGCAATCAATACAACGGTTGCTGTGACCCATGCGACCAAGTCGTCTGCGAGTAAGTAGAAATTATTATTATTTAAATTTTTTCACTATATTTACATTTCATTACATTATGTTCTGATTTTTCTAATCATATTCCATGCAAATTCTTTCATATTGTCATTGCCATATTGGCAATTCAAATATTCGTCTTTTCAAATAACGTTTTCTTATAAACATCATAGAAAATTCCTTAAATTCCGTTGATCAATTTAGCCCATTGGAGTTTTGTGTTTATTTTTCATAAATAATTTAGAGCCACTCCACCATATGTTCATAATCAAGTTGACTGCACATTGAACTGCTCTGATGTTGATGTTTCTGAACTTGATTACATCAAACCAAATGTTTCCAAGTATGGCCTCTTACGACACTCTCTTGATGAAATGAGATGCTTGACTTTGGCAAGAGAAAACACCATTGCTGATGCATTTGCTAATGCTGAGTGGTAAGTTTCCAAACCCACATTTACTATAATATTTATGTTTACCGCAACCTTTTATTGATTAATATTAATTACAAGCATACATTACTATTACACTACTATATTATATTTATATGTATGTACGGGTGCGTCAAAAGTTGCTTTCTTTTTTATATTGATTGCTTATTTAAAAAAGAAAGCAATTTTAGACTCACCCTGTACATTTACATTTATTCATGATATAAAGATTCATGCTGAGTTTATATTCATCTTAATAAGTGTAATTAATATCACATGGATAGTCTATATATTCTTATTAAAATAAAATAATGAATTTTCAGCACTCGGTATGAAGGAGCGAGAGTCCAGAAGGAAACAAATGAAAAGATTCGGGGAAATCAAGAAATTTCAACTGAAAGGCTTAAAAGGTTTTTTGTTATTGAATTATGTATTATGTTTAGATATCAATGGTTTTTAAACCTTAAGCAACTTACAAAATAAGAAGAATTGATCGAAACACACAATAAAACTACAAGTCCTAATAGAGTTAATAATCTCTAAATAATAAATATATATAATCGGATTATATTCTTTACATTATCAGCCCATTGTTAATCAATGTTTAGAGTTTAGATAAATATAATATTTTCAAAGAATCTTGAATCTAACATTGATGATTGTCCTGATTGTTTGAATAGACGCGGGCGGGACGTATATTACTGGATGAAAGAACTGGAACGGATGATTTTGGTAATGGTCTTTATATAAAGAATATTATATTAAGCAGAGCAAGTTATGGGAATATGACATGTCCTTTCACCTGTGAACAAGACCTTATTGTCCTCTTAATCGATTTCCCGGGTTGTAAAAGGAAAGCTTTCAGCTTGTAAATCTTCCCCAGTTGTGAGTATGAATTTAAATGACTCAGGACATGCGAGAGGAAACTCGACTTTTGGAAGAGCTCCGGATCCGAACGGAAAACGCAATCCGAGCGACAGCGGATTTGATTCTGCATATTGTGAACGAATGCTTGCGGCGGCGGCTCTCTCGAATTGGCATTGACTTGACCCGTGACGACGTCGAAGAGGAATTGCAGAAAGAGCGTGATATGGTTTACAAAGCCAAGGAGCGTCTCGAGGAATTTGTGGCCCAGGTACGTGATCAGATCGGGAAGAACCGAGCGGCAAAGGAGCGGCTCGAGCACGATTGGAGCGACAAGATCAGAGCGTTCAGGATCAACGATTGTAACGCACGGCTCCAGCCCTGTAACCTCACTCTGCTTAACTACCCCGGAGTTGCCCGGTTCCCCGAGGGGTAAGCGAGGGCCTATAAAACTAAATCCTTAATTGGAAAATGTTATATTTGATTCGAATATCCTACACAGGATGTCCACGATCCAAGAATGGGAAGAGATGACTCAAAGGACCATGTCGGAGGCTGAGAGGGAGCGATGTGCGAGCTGCAAGATGAGAGAGCTCCTTCCTGAATTACTAAAAAGGTCTCAAACTCCTAGCCTCATAATTCAATTCCTAGTCATTCGAGCGGAAAAGTTGGGATCTCTTTCCTTTATTCAATACTTATGACTCCCCCGAGAAACCCGAATAATGAGTTACGACGTTGGGGCCAAGTAGGGCGGGATGAGTGGGTTAAGTAGGGAGAGATTAAGCGAGGTGAGGTTGAAACCTGGAGGTTGATAACAACCAAACCATTAGGGAATTCCCCATTTAACATTCATTATTGTTCCGCTGTTGTAAGGGAAGCCAGGACAAAGCTCTGGTCCTATGTCCCAATAAACTTCAAGTGTCTCTCACTCAATGAAATCCCTCTCTTTCCAGCTTGGCCTGTAAACTGAGGACCCAAGCGGATAGCGTCGAGGCCGCAATGTGCCGCCGGATCGAGGAAACCGAAACGGAGAAATCTCGCCTTCTCCACCAGCTCAAAATGGTAAGTCAATATAGAAGTTTAATAAGTGTGAAGAACTTCTTTGTCATCAATTGGGGAAAAGGGCTGAAAGTGATTTTCCTCCGCTCGAATGTCTTCGCCAAAGAGTCAATATCCAAAAATTTGAATGTCCTCTCCGCTCCGTCGCATATCTTTAATGCCCACCCTCATCACTTTCTATTACTTCATATATTTCTCCGCTTCCTTTATATGAGTACGTAGTAAATATCTGCATTGTGCTAACCTTAAGATATAGATGCGTATAGGAATTTGTTTTATCACGTGCTTTCCCACGAGACCACCCACTGGTTATAAACCGTTATATGGAGTCAAGTGTCATATATAGACACGATGGGCAGATGGATGTGCAACAAGGACTGACGGGTGGAGGAAACAGAGTAAAGATTATTGTGGCAATAGGAATCTTATGGAATAAAAGCTTTGGCCCAGTTGGAGGACGTGAAGTGACGGGGAAGATAAGACGACTTTCTTCGCCAAATGGATTCCACACGCCTTGGTAGTTTTATTCACGTAAAGATTGCGTGAGACTCGAGAGGCCCACATTAATATTGCACCAACGACATTTCCCCTTTCCCCTTTTCACCAATGATCCCTCAGGCTGTGATTTATAGGGAAATTTCAATTAAAACTAATGTTTTCCCAACCAAACCAAACCCACCTCTTTAGTCTTTCAGGAAATCAGCGGTTTCTTCAGAGATAATTTACTTCTTTCCCTCCACCATAGATTCAAGCTCCACTCATTGTCTTTTCCCTTCCCATAGCTTTACCCGCCATCCGCCTCCGCCCCGGTTCCCGATGTTTCAATCTCGCAATTCAATGGAAATTTCACACGAGCATTTCTAAAAGAGAACCATTGTATGTTGCACAGAGGAGATACAGCGGGTTATTAATTAAAGTCCGTTGACTTTTACATAATCGGCTGTTTTCATCTTAAACAACAAATGTGTTCGGAAGCTGAATACAATGACTCTCGCCCAACTTTTCACTCCTAATGAAACTCGAAGGGAGTTTCGAGCCACTGATGATTTTGTTTTAATTCTTCTTTGTCCCAACTTTCTCCCTTGCGTAAGGGAGAAAATGGTAAAGGAAGTTGCGTCATTTTAGAAATCGAATATCGTTTTCACCCTTGGTGATACTTTCGAGACTTCCGTGGCCATTTATTCAAATCAACCAAGCGCAATTTTTCAAAGTTCCAAACAATAAACCATTATATAACACACATATGTATACAAATACACACAAGCCTGAGCTTGCATACTTAACGTTTTGAACAAAGTATATTTCAAAGAAAGTGGCGGTTATAGGCCCAATGATTCAAACACTCTCACCATCTGTCCAATTCTTCTTCATTTCCTTCGTCTCATTCTATTCAAGAAATACATCTTTCCTTTCCTTCTCAAATTGTAAATAACTTTTAATGTTTTTTATGAACTATCCCTGAAGTTTGAACCATATCAATCAAATACAATGACCGGGGCAAAGAGCGTAGGCCTAACTTACTACAAGAATTTTCTACATTGAACAAAGATCCTTGCAGAATATTTGGGGAATAAAATATTGTCGGGAGGAATCCTCTTAATAGTACTTTAAATGAGCCGCGAAGGCGAATAAACGTCGAGGTTGCGTTGAAAGCAAAGTCTGAGGTCTCAAATACTCACCTGGGGTTTTTGAACCAAGGACTTTGCCCTTTATTTAATTTATTTAATAGAAAGTCGAGATGGAGTGAATTAAAATTTTTATGTTCCTATTTCCTTTTTTAGGTCCTTGATGAAATGGTTAAAGCTGAGAAGGCCATTGAGAATATAAAGAAAGCACTGAAAGGAGATCCTATCGAGTCTGCACTCAAACTCGCCCAAACCCGGCTTTATAATCGAGCATATCGTCCAAACGTGGAGCTCACCCGCGATTGTCCTCAATTTGCGTAAGAATTCTCATTTATTTTCACTATCAACTCATCCCCGACATTCCCATCCACGCCAATTTTACGAAATTAAAGGGATGTCAATCAATATTTATAGGTGAGTTATAGGATTAAATCGGAATGTTTTACTGCATCGTTTCCCAACTCGTTTTCTCCGATTCCAATATAGTAACTTTATTATATCATAAAGACTATTATAGTTTTAGTCGTACATTACATACAATTAGTTTATACTTTTTTTATAAAGTAGAAAAGACTCAAAAGAGGAAATATTCTTTGTTCCAATAATGGGGAGTTCGTCAGGCCTGGAGGTCGAAATGATAAATGATCTTTGTATTGATCAATGAATGAGAAGGGTTTGAACCATTTCCGCCTTCGGCGTGTGTTCACCCTATTATCTCCACCTATCTGGATATCTCTCTTATTAGATGGTTACATAACATGTCCTAGGAATAAGCTTTGTACGTAGGTAGGAACGTGCGGCCCAAATTCCTTCTTTTATTTCGTCATCATATGAAGTCGGTGGTGGAATTTGGGCGGAGAATTGGATTCCGTTCATACTTATAATGGTCAATGTTGGCGATCATTAAACGCGTCGTGAAGCCCAAGCCGCACCACCAGCAACTCGATGAGAAAAACCCAGTCACTGGAAATCCCAATTAATGAGAGGAAAGGAGAAGTTATTAGAAATTCTAAACAAGGGGTTTTATTGTTCTTCACCGCCACCCCGAGCTAAGAGGGAAATTAAGGAAGTCCCTGAATCCCAATTTAACATAGACGATTAATTCAAGTTGAGTCAGTTTAATTGGGAAAGTGATCCTCCTCCCTGCGTATTCATCAAGTGAAATCCGTCCGCTAATCCTTCCCTTTTTCCATTCCCTGTTTCTGCTCTTTCTACATATTTTCTCTCTTTCACAGATTGGTGGAGGAGGTTCAAGAAATTGCTCGCTCGCAATCGGCCATTGAGGCTCAAATTCGAAACGCTGAGGATGCTCTTCACAAGCTCAGGCAAATCCGAATTGATCTGGAGAAAGAAATTGCTGTTAAAGACAATACCCTCGTGATTTGTCGCGAACGGGCCATGTACGTTAGAGCCTTTTGGCCCTCCGTCGTATCCCTTATTGGCAACTGAACCTCCAAGCTTTATTTCTATTTGGCTCAAATCGACCCCATCCAAGCCAAATCTCAAAATCTGTTAATTAAGCTTTAAAAGTGGATACGATAAACACGTCATTGTAACGACGAATAAAAATAGTAAATCCATGTAGAGAAACTCATTTGTAGTAATTTACATTTTATGAAAAAATTCATAAATAAAGTCGAAAATATTTAGCATTAAAAACCTCGTTATTTTTTATCAGTTCAGACTTACTTTCTGAACATCATATCGCTAATACCATTGGTAGAATAGGAGACCGCGTACATGGTTACTAATTGTAAGATGAGAACGTTTGCATGCAACATAACGTTGGTCTAATCTCACTAATTCATTATTTACCATTATCACTTTATCCCCATCATTATTAATACTTATTAATTCTTGCTTTAAATATTTAAAGGCGGTTTATCGTGATATTATTTATTGTCGTTATTCCATTGTTCATTTTGCATTCCATTAAATGCTTATTTTCCCATATCAATTATTCATTTCTAATGTACAATTTGTCTTCGCCAGATCTCAAATATTTCTTTCTTGGCACTTTCTTTGCTTAGCCAATTTCGAATCATAAGGTTGTATATCAATTGGTATATCAGTATAATTCTTATAATGGGATCTTTGTTAGATATATTCATATAAACACAACAATAGTGAATACCTACCTACATACGTACTACAGTACTAAACGTACTTGTAACATTTATGATCGTTATACAGGTATGATATGTTATGTAATTTACAGTAAATGAATTTGAAATATTAACTTTTATTACTTTATTAAATATTAATACAGACCATATAAGTATTTTGATGGTATTTATTCAATTATAATTATTACAATTAGTTAAACAATTGCATACCATTATAAATTAAATTATTTGCAAACCATATCTGTATACAGAAAATTATTCAAATTGCATAGACTAATACTTTTGTATCACGTTCACATATTATCATACTTTTCGCCCATTCCACTTTATCATAAAACAATAAAATAACGTATGCACAATAAGTAATTATATTTAAATATTACCACAAAATCATTATCATTATAACAATTTGGGCTTATTATATTTGTCAACCTCAAAATAATTAACTTTTTGAATCAATATTAAATATTTTAATTAATTGTACATAATAATAAATTATAGCTAATAAGATTAAATACTCTATTACTCGTATTGAAACAAATGACAAACAAATAAAATCCTATGTAGGTATTCAACCTTAGCCATCTAATAGAATGTAATAGCTTCTCACAATTGGTAACCTTTATCAGCATGTATTAAATGACTCAAAATTCTTAAATTATCGACTGGAGGAATAAAATGGTGCATTTGTTTAGTTTAAAGTTTAAAGTTTAAATCTTAACATAATTTACGTCTCCCCACATAAACGAATTATTTTATGCCCGAGCATAAGACGTGTTTCATTTTAAATTTATAATCGGCTATCGATCACTTCTCCGGGACGTTCCATCGCTTGTTGTCTGTCTGCAATGGATTTCAACAGTTTTCTCCGTGGGCCCATTTCGATCCCAAGCTGCTTTAAATCGTCTTCTTTGAGGAGAACGAGGGTCTGGAAAAATTTAATCATCCATGTAAGATAAAGCCTATAATATTCCCATACTTTTAATAGAGAAAAACTTAATAACTTTTTTCCATTTAGGAACCCCCCTTATATGTGCTAAATGGCTTACAAAATGCTCTACATGAATAAATTAAAAAAGAGATTGATTGTGAGAAGAAACTTTATGATTAAACTTTGATCTCACTCAGTGAGGGTGGGTTAAATGATGCCAAAACCTGGTTCATGTAATTCCTCGAGGAGACGAAAGTCTTCTGGAGAAATAAGTAGAGCGAGAATGCCAAGAGATTTATTCTGCCACATTGATGGATTCTTCTTTGGATCACGGAATAGCAGGAATGGAAAATGGGATACATTAGGTAAACGTACTCTGTTGGAAACTACATAACTCAATTCTCCATCATTCAAAACATCTTTTGCGACATGTGTACCAATTGAACTTTTACACTCCTAAGGGAACTTTCCCCCACGCACATTTTTATTTAAATGGCAATTCGTATCCATTTAAGTGTACCATAACTAATCAAATGAGCTCGTTTCATGCTTGACTTAAAAAGCCAATACAAGAGCCTAAAACAAGGAGGAACAAAGATTTACCTTAAGGAACAATACCAAAGAGAAAGATTCAACTTGAGTGAGTAAATATTGCGACAACAATTTTGTAATTATGAATTGTTTTTAGTAAATTAATTCATGTTTAATTTATACATTTGTGTACTGGAAGGCATTCATTCCTTAATTAAGAAAAGACAGCTACAATGTTTAGCAGATTTAAAACACGTTCAAATAAATCTTGATAATTAAACAAATAAACTTGCTACTTGTACTGAGTATATATTTTCTTTTCATAAATCTACAAAGTATTGCCGTATGATATTTTGTATGTTGATGTTAAATATTTATTAGACATAATATGCACTAGATTATTTTATATTTAATGTTGGCCTTATTTCACTCCAAGCCTGTTTAAGTGAGCGAACTTAATGTTCGCACTGAATAATACATCATAATAGTTCTTAGGAAAAGTACAAGTAAAAGGAATGGGGTCCTTAACAGTGATATCATGGCCGACCTTTTGCATAATTCATTAGAATGTCGAAAAGAGGTAGAGGAACGTTTATTATGGTGTTTTAGCGCCGGGTAAGAAAAATTATGGGAGAATTTGAATCACATTAGAAAGGAGCATACTTATTCTTCTCTCCAGTATTTGTGGTCGGGCGAAGAAATAAAAATAAAGGTGGATTAACATGGAAGGTTATGGAGCTCGTGGCGGGTGAGAGAAAAGGGAATTGTTCCTCATCTGATGCTGGAACTGTTCCAGAAAAGGAGGAATCGACTCCGTGAAGGAATAAATGCTAGAAAAGACCTCGTCGTCGCCTCCTCATATGATTCGGGAGTGGAGGGGAGTTCATAAAACGAGTGAAGCAGAAGGATGAGAAGAACAAATTGTTAATTTCATCCACTACAGGAGATAAGAGACAATGACAAAGTTATTCCATACAAGCTCTTGCGGAGTTAAAAGATAAAAAGGGCTGAGAAATAAAGTTGAGTCAAAGATTCAACAAGGGAACCGCAAACGTGTCATTAAGGAAATTTATCAAAACTTCTTCAAAGACCGACTCAGATTTTTGTAAATTAACATACAGGATGTTCTGAAATTATTAGCAATACATGTCCAAGTATAGGAGACTCAAACTTTATTGTCAAAATTTGGCAAAGGAAAACAAAAATTTGGATGAGTAACGACGTAACGAGTATCGATGAAGGCTCATATCAAAAGGGAAAAATATTATTCTAAAGTTACGAGCTCAAAAAGTATTTATCCTTTTCTTATTCTTGTAAGGTCTCTGGGTTAGTCGGATGAAAAATTTGATATGAAATAATATTAATTGGTATAGCATTCCTTATATGACATTACCTCTAAATCAATCCTTTCTTTGAGAAACTTTGGGATGTAGCTCGCTAAGCCGGCAGCAGCAAGGAAAAGTTCCAACGGACCGCTTTCACTCTCGTCATCTGAAAATTATTAAGAAGTGGATGATTAAAATTTGATCTCTCTCTTGCCCAGATAGCACTTTGGGGGAATTGGGTCGGAGAAGAAGAAGATTTTAAATTCTAATGGATTAAATGAGAAATGTGAGGTGAAATTTAAATCAACTTTGGAAGGTTTATCCGAAGATTTCCTCAATTTCTCAATTTGTATTCACAATAAGTATTATATGAGATTAGGGCCATTTATGAGCGATCGAGATTCGGAGGGGATTCGACCCTTGTAAATCCCCCGTAACTTAATTTCAACAACTTTGAGCCTTCTTATCAAAGGAAATATAGATTAGAAATTGTACACACAAACTTATAAGTCTTCCCTACTTATCAAAGTTGCGTAAACAATGTATTACGGCAATGTAAGTAAATTTGTGAAGGTACTTGAAAATATTTAACTACTTATATATTATATTCTGGTTCTCATTCTTTCCTTTATAGTAGTACTTAATAGTATCCCTTTGAACATTTGTCACTCTTAATGTTTACTTTGTGAATCTAAGCCCCAATACAGATTGAAAATCCTAGATTTCACCCTTCTTATGGTAAAAGTGGTGTATTTGCCAAACTGGTAAATTTCCCATAATTTAATCTCCTTGTTGTTCTAAAAAGTTTCTCAGTTATTCTTTGTTCGAATTTCAAACTCTAACTAAATGTAAGTAAATGTAAGAGAGTTTAAGCATCATTATAAGCAGATCTGTTGTAATTCAAATGAACTCATATAACATAAATATGTCATATTTGAACTATTATTAACGTTAATTAAAATCAAACGAAGAGAAGTTAAGAAGAGATCAAAGATCAAAGAACTTGAATGTTACTGTCAAGTAATACGTGTCTGGCAATATGTATTGTAAAATTTGAAATTCAGTACGTGTGTTTAGAACTTCCTTTATTGTCAGCATATTCCTTTAGCTGAATACAATATCAACCTTACACTTGAAACACGAGATATGTTAAGGATGGTTGGTATGATTGGATGTATCTCTGTTTCTCTGTTTGTATTCTTTGTGTAGGAATTGATAGAAGAAAAGAAAACGGCTCAGAGGGCTCCTTTTCTCCAATTTTCTTTCTCAAGTCTCTGTATATTTCTAGAAGCAATGATCCCTTTGTTCTCGCCTCAATTCATCACTTCTCATTTCCATGAAAAAGGAAGCATGAAGTGGGTAGATGGAGAAAGCACTTTTTGATCCTTCGTTAATATTCGTGTTTGTGCTTTATATAGTTTGAGGATAATTGCTCTATAAAGTACCATACATACTTACATTGCACAAGTAAAATATGGTAATCAAGAATAAGCACATAAAAGCCGCTGTGCAATATACAAAAGAATTTCAAGACATGGTTTCAAAATCAAATTAAAGAGAAATTCTCTGCTTATTTCAATCTCCATAACTGTACAATATTCCTGCATGGTTTAACTTTGATATTAAATATGGTCAAAATATTTAATACATCTTTTGCTACCATATCTTACATATATTTTAGGTGTAATTGGTTCATTCAAAACAGGCTTTTACAATTTACTATTATATAAATTTTTAAAAACCCTCTAAAAAAGTTAATGGAGTGCTTCATTAATATTATAGTTATTTGTAGTATAAATACTACAAAGTACAACTGAAGTTCTAAATAAATAATAATAGGTATATGGTATTTATGGCTTTCTTAAAGAGGCCATTTATAAGAAAAGATAACATTATATAAGAAAGCATAGTCAACTAATTATGTTTACATTTTCTAGTATAAAAGGAGTGACTTGGCCTTGCTAATAAATTACAGGAAATTAATAATGGGCCATTGCCCAAAGCTGAAAAGCTGCTAAAACAGCCTCGAGTGGAATGTGAATGGAAGACGTATAATAAATAAAGACCTTCATCAGAAGCAACATCAAGTTCGTCCCATGGTCCTTCTTGATTACTCGCTCGCCGGTTCAAACTTCCAGCCGATCCAATAGAGTCTCTCTGTTCTTCTGTGAGTTCCGGAAGATGAAGAGACCGTCTTTGGCCATTGTTCATATTAGGAAAGTTGCTCATTGTGGAGGACATGGTATTTCGGAAGGCGACGGACCCGAATCCCGGCCGCTCGAAAATGGAAACTGTATTGTGCGGAAGTGCGTTGTCGTCATTGAACCCCGAGTCTGTTCCCACATGATGGAGGTAATTGGGTTGAGAGAGGGATCGAGGAATCACTGTCTTTTCTCCGTCATCTTCATTCTCTTCCTCTTCGATGTCGTCCTCGTTGTCGAAGAGGCCTGAAATCTTCCCTCTCCGTCCGGCCACTCCGCCAACATCGTACTTGGGAACATACATGACTTGAGAATCCCGCTGGAGCCCCGAGAGACTCCGCACGGATCTTTTCCCCCCGCTCTCGATTTCAGCCACCTAAATAGTAAATACAGCATGTGAGATAGATAAATACGGCATATGAGATAGATAAATACAGATATGTATAAAAGAGAATGAGGGGTGTTGGTATAAAAAGGAGAGTAATTGATTTCCTGGGAATTGAGTGGAGAAGAATAAGAACTCACTTTGAAGTCGGATCCTGTGCCGGTCGCGGAATTCTTTGTCTTCCTTTGTTGGACTTTTTTGTAAACGGCGGAGACGCCAGAAGCCGTGCCGCGACTTTTTCCCGTCCCGGTCTGCTGGGAATTCGTGACGATTTCGGAAAATTTGGGGCTTTGGCCATGAATCAGCTTCGTGTCTTTTCGGAGGCTTAGGAATCCCATTTTGGGTCGCTGGTCGGTCGCAGAGTCTTCATTCCCCTTCCCGCCCTTCCTCTCCATTTGCTTCCTTTGTTCAGACAATCGTCTTTGTTCTTCTTCGAGAGCTCGACTCGCTTTCTTCTGCAATTTGTCGAAATCCTTCGCCCGCTTCTCTGCGTCTTTTAAAGCCTTTTCCTTGTAGACCTTCACCTGGTTGGAGGTGTAAACAGAATCAAGTGATTATTTACTCATGTCGTCCATGTCCATTTAAACACTCCTTCATTCCCATTCTTGAAGGGGATCAATTGTCAAAATGAAAGTGTAGGACTAAGCGGATTGTACCATCCTTCCTTCAAGAGTGAAACCGATCCCATGAAAGAAATCCCCCAATCTCAACTGTCCGGATCCAAACCCTCACTCACTCTTATTACGTTATTGAAAAGAGTTGAGAAATGGTTCACCTTCGATAGATTTACTATTTGGGGAGAGATTAAAAGTTCACTTGGGAAGCATTTCCGAAATTGAAACCTTCCAATTCATCATTGTCGCATTGTCCGACCAAACATGTATTTAACGCGACTTTTCTGTTCAGTGACAGAAATCTGGATGCTTTTAACAGATTGCTCTGTCAGCACCCGGCTCAACCCCATCATGAAACCTCATGCATATCAATCTACTTAGGATTAATGCTCCCAACTTTACATAAAGGACTACTTGTAAAATAATGCATAGGTTTAACAGGAAGGATCAAGCCAAGTCTCAAACTCATCTGTATGCATATTGGGGAGTTGAGAGTTTGACTCACTTTTAGAGGAAAATCCAAAGTGAACAGTTGTAATGAGATTGCAAAGGGATTATACATAAGTATGTGACTCACATAAACCGATATATTTATTATAACACGTTTTGTTTAATTTCTACAAAGCACATGTGTTATAAGTTTTTGCGAATTTGCCTAATTCCAACTAAAGTTCAACTTTGTTTCAAACTAATTTACGCTCAAGTTAAAACTAAGTGCTAACGATTAGGAAATTGCTTTAAAGTTTCATATTTAGCATATGAGGACCATTTGACCTTATTAAAATGTCATTTGGAGTAATTAACTCAACCCGTACCTTTTTCTTGTCTTTGGTTTCAGCTTTGGCCATTGATGCATCGAGAAATCTGAGGATTTCTTCCCTGTTATTGATTCCGGCGAGATCTTTAGGTGTATGGAAATCAATATCCATTGCCCACATGTTTACTAAAGAAAAACACAGGTTTAGAGAAATATTAAAAAACATTCTTACAAAACATATTGCATTTGCTAATACAATCAGTGCAGTATTTACTTAATAATGCAAACTATACTGAGGAATTGGATCCTTCAGTAAATATGAGAATATTAAGGAAATTGTTAAAATGAATTTTGAATGAAATAAATACTAAATTAAATGTGTTTACCTTCAAAATTGACAAGAAACGTTACACAGTTCAAATGGCCCCGAGCTGCTGTAAAGTGAAGAGCAGTATTCCCCCAGTTATCATTTTTGTCAGGATCTCCGCTGCAATATTTAAAAGGCCAATTAAATCTATTTGTGTGATTACAAGTACTATGTACATTTAGATTTGCACTTATAAAGAGAATAATTATTTTCATAAAATTAATAACAATTGCTTTACACATTGGTGGTCTTTTTATTTAAAGTCGATATGAAATTAAATCTATTAACTCATTAAGTCTTACAACTCCCATTGGTTTCAAATCATTAGACGTGAACGGCTAGAGTGATCAATGGAATTAGCTTGGTTTATCAAATTAACGGGTCGAATGGAACCAAAGGTTTAATTTACCACTCAGGGCCGGCAATAAAGGATTCTGAGAAGACTATTACACATCTCCAGTTTTAATAATGACCCATTGGGGTTCTTCCGAGAATATTAAGGGATATCAAGTGCCATTAATTTATAAACTCGCGTGATGTTGTTCAACTTGACTTTCACTACTTTAATTAACTAAAAATTGAAATATCTTAATTGTTTTCTGCTCCCTTTTAGCCACAATTGAAAATATTTGTTCCATTTATGAAAACTTCATGAAAGTTTATTGGCAAAATAAAATAGCTCTTTTAAAGATTGAATGTTCTTTTATGCATGTAAATGCCTTAAAGCCTTTAAAGTTGGAATTTTCTTTCCTTCAATAAAACGGTAAGAAAGATTGATTGTTTTTCAAAATTCGAATCAAATTCTTATTCCTTTTTGTATCTTTTTTTTATAAATCACGGGGATAATGAAACGACAAAGTAATAATAGATGACGGAGATTCAACAAAAATTATTATTTATTTATTGGAAGACGAATGGGGTCAAAAGTCCATATATTTCTAGTAAAAGTCCATTTTCCCCAAACTTTGTTGTAAACATGTAGGGATATTTTTTATTTGACACTATCAATCCTTCTTGACACTATCAAACCACAAAGGCGATCAACAATCTTTCTCTTTTGATGATGTACGAGCAATACGCACATCACATCTAACTAACAAATTTATTATTCTTACAGCTTTACCATACAGCGAAAGAGCCCCAAAATTACTCATAATAATATGTAAATATAATTACATTATTAAAGATAAACATCATAATCAATACAAAAGATAAGTAATCATTAATTAAATAGCTAAATTACTCGAAAAAGAATTTAAAAATCATTGCTTAAATGGAAAAACGATTTATTGCATTTGTATGTGTATGCATTATTATGCAAAATAACCATTTACTATCTAAATAAAAGTGAAATTGACAATATTATCAAATTAGAAAATAATGATTGGTTATTTCTCTTCTTGTTTGTTCTGTGAATTTTTTTGAAGTTTACCAAATGGTAAAATTTGGAAGCATTTGTCGTTTAAATATTAATTTTCATTTCCTATTTGAGAGACTCTGGTTAAAACAAACGGAACATACAGTGTGTTCAACACCCTTGAATAAGGAAGGCTATTATTTTTATTCAAGGCTAAAATCGTGATAATGTAATCCATTAAAACGCTATTTGGGACCAAAACCTCCCCATCAAAACGGATAACAGTAACAGAACGAGAATGGATGTTCCCTCGCGACTAAACAGAAGCCGAAGATCAAATTAGAAATTCATGTTTTAAAATGAATAGATAATTTCCTTTATTTATCGCTTTTGTCCTCTTAAATGGTGCTTAATCCAACTTAATTGTGGCTTTTGAACTGAACAAATCATTTTATTCAATTCTTAAAGCTACTATAAATTGGGTACTTTACAATCAATAAGCCCAAGTTGATTTATATTTTAACCTCGACACTTTAATAGGAAAAATTATTTATTTATAGGAAAAATGTTAGTATGAAATATTATAGCAGAAACACAATTTAATCCTTCCAACATTTGGATTTAATTTATAATATTATATATTTTTTATCTTATCTGCTATATAAATAAGTCGTATTATGGCTTTAACTCCATTTTTAATATAAGTATCACATAGGTAGTTATTCTTTATTCCAGCCCGGAAAGGACGTGAATTTGAACGAACCGCTAAAATAATATTGAAAATGCATATGTTGGGCCCAGGAAATTCTTGGGCAAGTTACCATGTAAGCCCCATCATGAGCATTTTCAATAATATTTTAGCGGTTCGTTCAAACTCACGTCCTTTCCGGGCTGGAATAAAAGATAGTATTAAAAGTTATAAGCTCATATAGGAGGAGGAAGTTCGGAATACCGCGGAATGTGCGAACTTGAAATGAAAGCTAGGGATAAAATCAACGAGGGTGGAGAGAATGTGTAATAAATCGTTTAGTAGGAGATTTATAATGCGTTTAAGTATCTCTATGTACTTTATCTTACGAAGTGAGTGCAAAAGAATTGCAAGAGGTGCTTTTAATGCTTGCAATTAAGAAGACCCGGCGAGAAAAAGAACGCATTGTGATATAATAAGGATATACTTATATTTTCCGTATTTGCAATATAAGCGCAGTATCCTTCATAAGATCATATCTATAAATATGAAATATACATATAAGAGATTATTTATTTAATCTTACCCTCTTCCTACAATGAGCCTTAAAGCGTCGAGGTTTCCCTCATAGGCGCTCCAAAGCGTCGGAGTCATCCCATCTTCGTCTTTTGTATTGAGGTCTTTCCGAGTAGCTTCTTTGAGTGCTTCCAAATAGCCGTCTTTGGCCGCTCTGAATCATAAACTTCATTTTAACATCTCAAATCAAAAGTAAAATGTTTATGTGGGGTTGGTCATGGGTGGAAATAAACTATGCAGTAGATTCTGACATTAATTAAAAGTATTCCAACAACTCGAGTAAAGATGAGAATGATAAAAAGAAGCGAGCGTTGATCGGAGATTCACAACATTATCACATAATGAGAAAATGAAAGAAAAGGGAAGAGGCTGATGACTCGTCTTTAAAACCCAAAGTCTTTGAATGAATTGAATGAGAGTTCTCCAGTCGATGGCGGATCATTTATTCAATTAACCCTCTCGGTGGAAGACTTCATGAGGTTTGGGAGTCTCCGTTGGTTCCGTGGAGAAATACGATGGGACTTTTCTCACTTCTCAAACTGGGGTCGGTTAACCATAAGAAGGAATTGGGAAAAAGAAGGAGTGGGAAATAATGGGATTTGGAAGGAGAGATTTCTGCTGAGCCGGTGAAGCCTCACGGAGTCCACAATGGATTGAAAATAGCTCTTTAGAGTCCATGGTAGACTACCTCCAATTTAATTTCTTTGTGATCAATCTTATCTTTATTTCACCTTGGCCAAACGAGCCTTTCTATTCTAATCATGAGATGATGATTTGAAGATGACATTGCTGCGGACTTCCTTCCGCACTTCCCACATCAATCCTTCCCGGGCCCATTCACTCCCCGTCTCCGTGGCAAATTGCTATCTGTCCAACCTTCATTCCGAGATAAGGAGAAGAGACTTTAATTTCTCTCTTACCACCTACGCAAGCTAAGAGGATGGATGTGGGATGTAATTTGTTTCCTTACTTGTGATATCGATCTGAGCTCATTCTTCCCCAGAATCCACGCAAACCCTCACTCAGATCTCCGTATGAAGACCGTCAAATGCCGAGTCCGTCAAAACGATGGAATCAAATGAGATCTCATGTGGAGAATCCCACGAGAGCACTCACCACCAATTTTAAACTGACACTGACTATTAAATTTATAGTTACAATATTAAATTCATTAATATTGTAACTCCCATATCTCAAATGGGCCATCCGGTATATCTTCACTGCTTATTATACTATATCTAAATTGGGTGCGAACGTAATGGAGAATTTCGCGATTAGATAAATAAACAATTAAATGGGTATGAATATTATTCGATATCTTCTTTATCACCAATTCACGGCAATTTTCCACTGCAATGTCAACCTTTGATAAGTGGATTATTCAATTTAATTAATTTTGATAAGTTTGGCAAAAAGGAAGAATCGAAGAATTTTCCTCACAGCACAGGAATGAAAATGAAACTGAGGAGTTTGACTTTTTTCTCATTCGGATAGGGAGACCGGATAGGAGGGAAACGTGGTGGTGGTGGTGGTGAGAATTTTGCAGAGGGAGGGAGGGTGAGTTTGGGGCTGCAGAATAAATAGAACTCATATATGGTCTTCTTCCCTTTAAATTTCGGGGGTGCATTATTTGATAGGGTGGACAGGTAGGAAGGTAGCAGGTAGATCTGGTAATTTTATTCTTCACCCCTCTACTCCTCCGACTCCTCATGAAGGGTTCATGCACGGACGACTTCCGCTCTTTTCATTCCCCATCTCCACTCTTCATATTTCAATGCAAGTCCTGTTTAATACACTTCCAGTACACCTCGACCGTCTCTCACCTTTTATGAGAATATTACAATGTGTACATTTATTATTCGACATCCTCATGCAAGCAGATTTTATTACAAGTTTTGCCATTTCAATACCACTATAGCGCCCCTACATAATCCCTTTATTCACAATTGGCTCCTCATTTGTTGCGGTTTAATTAAAACATCCCTTTTGAATATTTAGCACTTTATGCAACAAAACAAAAATGAAAATTCATTTGAAAGGTATTTTATATAATATGTAAGCATATACCTATATGACGTCTTTATTATTTTTTAACGCTTACATATCAATGATAGTTATACCAATAAGACCAATAACAAATTGTTGGATCAATTAAATGATTTCAAATCCATGGAAGATTCAAATCCATCGTTGGCTCACTTGTGATTAAATTTTAAGCTCGCTCTTTTCGAATATTTATTTTTATATAGTTATACAAATATAGATATATCCTATTTATATTACAGTAGTGGGCGTATTCAAGGTTTTAATCTAAATAATTTAAATCTGCGGAGATGGAGATTATTTCAAGTGTATTTTTCAACGTGAATATACTGTGAGATTAAGTTCAAAAACCTCTTATTATGAATTGGAAATCTTTGAGGGGTTATTATGATTTAGAAAGCGTTAAAATAAATTAATAAACCAAACTTTACTCTCATCCTCTTATTTATGCACACATTTTAAAAGTAAGAGTTAAAATCCTCGAGAGTCGCTTAATCATATTTAAAGAGAACTATTACTCATCACATAAAATGTACAATTGAGAGATTGCACGATGTTAATATTGGTATCTTCTATGGTATGTATAATTGAATAAAATAGTGGCTAGTAATACAGTATACTACATGTTAACACATTGTTAACTCTTACCAAATTACCATTAGTTTATTATGCTTTAGATGAAAGTGTTTAATTATCCGTGATCAACTAAACAAGATATCTATGTACGCATTTATACCCTTTACAATATTAGTTTTTACATATCATAACTATAAGAAGAAGCGTATAAGGTATATTTAATCATTTGGTATTGTTATCATTAGGTATTGTATTGTACAATATTAGGTATAATAGCTACACATTTGTGAAATTGTGCAAATCTCTAGTTTAGGAGAGAAATGGAGTTATTTAATTATATCAAGTTCTAAGTATAATAGGTAATGCATTGTATAGTAATAATCATCCTAATCATTATCACTCAAGCTTATTATTTATTATATTGCATTAAAATAACAAAGTTGCAGATAAGGAGCTGAAACCACTGAAACCTCTTGCTCTTGGGTTTGCGTTTGGGTCGCTTTGTTGCCGTTGCATTTAAAAGAAAATGTACTTGTTTCAGGAGAACACTGTTGGATTTGCCATCTGGTAGCTCAGAAGTAAACATTTTGCAAAGCCGATTCTAAAGCCATTGTGAAGACAAAGAAAACTCACTCTGACAATGAATATGAGTGAGTAGGTATTTAATTAAATACTTAAATAAAAATATGTAAATGATATCCACCAGAATATTGAGTTGATAATAAAATATTTATTATAAAAAATTCATAAGCTTATAATGGCATTTACGATATATTCATTTTTGATATTATTTAATATAAATAATATTTAATGTAATGGTGAACCAAATAAATAGGATAGACAAAAGAATATTTATTTTTTACTATTTGGACTATTTTATTTTCCTCCGATATATACATGTATTAATATAAATAACGTAGAATAAATTCATATTTATATTTATTCAATATAATGCATGCATTTTAATTTTTTACTGCGAGGATAATAAAAAATTCATGTCCACAATTTGATAAATATAAAAATACTTCTGGGTACTCAATTTTATTTATTTCCCTGTTTGATTCTAAATGTATTTAATAAAGTAAGTACCAACTTGAATATAATATGTACCTTAAGAAAAAAATATCTTATGAGGTTATATAAATATTAACTTTTAACTATCGATATCTAACAAAAATCACATTGTAGTATCAAATCAGGTAGTAAAATTATCTTATAACTAATGATCCTTTGGGCAAATTTGATATACACGTTTAGTACTTACTTACTTACTATTAACAGGTATATACAGGCCTTACATTATGCCCATTCCATATCACAATATTATCATCAAAATTTATATCTTAATACTTTTACATATCGTACACACATACATATCTGTATAACAATATAACACAATACTTATATAAATATTTTCTTGGGTAAAGACAAATAAGTCTTTATTATATACAAACAAGATATAAATTTAAGGGTTCAAAGTCCCAATCTCCCAATAATACACCAATCTTTGTTTATTTTTAAAACAAACATCAACGTACATATTATGATACAGTATCCTCATAAGATAAATATGCCACCAATGGGAGTAATACCTTATGAATTAATATGGTCCATAGGTCACATTACATCAAACATTAATTTCAGGCTTACTATTAAAAAGCTTCAATTCTTTTACTATCCTCAAACTACTATCAAATGAAGAAATAAACAATTGTCGTTTATGCAATACTTTTAATATTGGTTACAATTACTATTATGGCTACATATACCTAATCGTAGTTCTACATTACGAAATGCACTTTTAATAACTTTATTCTATAGCTCTAATACTCCTCAATAAGATTATTTATGAATATATTTAATTAAATATAATTAAGAATAATATTAATCCGCTTTTCTTTCCCTATGTAAGAGGATAAGGTTGCTAATGGTCCTAAAGATTATTTTTCTCGTTGCTAGAGGCTCGGAGTTGTGTGGGGCGGCGAGGGAGTTTGTGGAGTGTAGTGAGCGCCTCGTCTCGACTCCACCAAAATATTCCCGAAGACTGAAGTCTGGGATATTGGGACTATACAGAGAGGGTCATAAGTATCTTTCTTTTTTTAATGCGATTAAAGATAAAAATCTTTAAACATCGGCCACTTATGTTAAATGTATCCATCTACTATGAAGCAAACTAAAAACTGATATGGTCAAAGCGTAAATAAACGACAGCTACTTTTCTTTGAGAAAGCGCGAACTTTGGAACGCAATGGATAGGACGAGCCCCGACGCTCTCCAGATCTCACTCCCTTGAACTTCTTTTTATGGGGTTTTGTCAAAAGCAAGGTTAACGACAAGAATCCATCGACACTTGCTGAAATCAGGTTGGAATAGTCGAAGCGTTTGCAGAAGTTCAGGTTGCTATGTGCAAACGTGGATGTGAAGCTGTCATTTGTTTGCGTTTGCAACGCTGCTTCGAAGCTGATGAAGCTCAAGTGACAAAATAATATTACTGAATATATTATATAATATATAAGCATTACCATTGCCAAATGTTAGAAAAATTGGTTAAAGAATAAAAGAGATACGAGTCGATTAAAAAAAAGAAAGATACTTATGCCCCTCCCTGTACATAAGTTTGGGATGCCGGAGTTGGTGTGTATGTGTGAGAGACCTAACAGCAGTAGAGGCCATCGAGGAGGCATAGAGAAGTCTTCGGGCACCCCCTCCCTTCAAACTATACCAAATTGTTTCCATTCTCGAAACTACACGAAACAGCCGATGTGGAGGAGTTTGGGATTCTCCTCTATGTATTTAGTACAACTCCAAACATGAAGCTGTGAGCACAACTGTAAACCTCCGTTTACAGTTTATTAATATTTATTAATCACTCACCTCCAGTCCCTCTTTTCATATTTACTCCGATAGGAAATACATCAAAATTATCATGTTTTGGTTTTGGTAGACTTTTTGGAGTCATTTTTAATAAGTTTGTATTTTTACAAAACAATCCAGCAGTGGAAGTTTAAATGTCAGAAATGAAATGAAAACTTTAATTTTTAAATTATCCGTCTTTCCAGATTCAATTCAATTCTAGACTGTGAGTGAAATGACAAGAGTTAATATGATAAAATGTGAATAGTTTGTTCAATTGACATTCAATATTTTCAAGTGCAAAATAAAGTTTTTGCTAATGTTTTTGTAATATTTTGTAAAGTTTGTTAAATGCAGATGTTAGTTATTAAGCGTTTAAGGTAAGATTTATAAAATTATTCAATATTTGAATTGTTTAATCCATGGGTAGATTTTTATATCAATTATGATAGAATACAAAGAACTAAAATGTTTTTTTGATTTATAAAGGATCGAAAGTAAATAGTTATTTATATTCTCGATTACTACCCAATTTAATAACATTGAATAAACACTGATACAAACATACAGTTAAAGAAAATTAAGAAACTCTTTAATTGAAAAGAAAGAATATTGATAGACTTGAAATCTTCAATTTTTGGTCGATTTCGAAGATAATTGTATACAATTCCAGATAAACGGCTTTTTTATGATCAACATTGTATCGTCATCCGATCTTTGTATTATTCATTTTCCTCTTCCCTGTTGTGACTCACAAAGAGAATTCCTATTAACTGACAATAAGATTTCTACACAGATTCAAAGAACTTAAATGACTACATACACTGCACTGTTTATTTTTATTTAATGATTCATTTAAAAAAATTTCTTCTCTGGATATACATATTTAATAATCATTATATCAATAATATCAATATTCTATAGAACTTTTCCCCGAACAAGTAATAATGTTGATGGCATTATTCATGTCTATCAAATCGGTATCTACTATATATTTACGCATTGAAATATTTATACTTTCTAAGGATTTATTTTTACAAAAATATGTTGGAAATTAAATCCTATTGTATTACAAAAATCTAGGGAGTTGGTTTATTAATAAAATGTCTACAATTTTTCTTATAAGGTTAAAATAAAAACAATTTTTTAATTAATCATTCCACTTGACATAAAAATATTTATTACATTATGTTACTCATTGAATATTTTAATTGTAAATAAAAAATTAATAATCCTTAAAGTTGTTTACAAATTGAATGTCGAAAGTCGAGAGAGTAATAAATTTTAATTATTTTACAGACCAACATTATGATGGGAGAAATGCTGAATGACAGAAGTACTGAGACTGAGGAATCAAACTAATTTTTAAATTCAACATGAAGTATAAATTTTCTAAACGAAGCTTTATTTCTCTGATCGTATTGCTCCATATATCCATCGCCTTCTCAGAAGGTACAAATTGATTAAATAATCATTTAACTAATATTCATGTTGCAATTATATCCATCTATTTAATACTTCATTTAATTAATAAGTCAAATGGCCAATATTATAGGAGAAATCTAAATTGGATACATCATACCAATAATATTACATTATTAATGTTAAAAAATGTTTTCTTGAAATTACATTAACAATTTTATTGAGATTTAGGACATTTGCGAGGATTTGATTTTATAATGTAAAATATTTGTTATTTACACAAAACTTTTATTATTTATAAAATGGAACGACCAAAACATCGTATTACACATGATTCTGTAATATAAACTTATGGAGAAATATCTACCATATACTAATACATATTGTATCTTATAAGGATACTATACTATCTGATTGTCGTAGGTACTCATATTTGTACAATATGATAAGTGAACAAATCAGAAAGTTATTTGTTATTATATTACAAAACACAAGTATGTACACTTATTATTTTGAATAGTATGTGTATAATATAATATTACACATTTATTTTATTCATGATAAAATCAGTATTTGTAAATGTACATATAAGTTATGCGTTCGCTTTTATGTAAACTATTGAACCAACCAAATGTACATTATTACCGCCATATTTTTATCAACATAAACAAAACATCCTTTTATCATTGAAACAATAATAAGAAAGATATGGAATTCTCTGGCTAGCAAATGTGCACCCTCCACATTTTAAAATCCCAAGCTGTCTGGTTTCCCGGAAGGAAAGCGTAAACATAAATATGAGATGAGCATATTTCGTCAATGCAATACAGTTTATGTTCAATCCTAAAATTCTAACCAAATATATGCATATGAGAAAGTAACAGATTGGAAGTTGGAATAATATTTCAAATATTTGACTTTAAAGTTATATGATACGATTCAGAATTGCCATTCGTTATTATAGATAGTATTATCATCATCTTTTTTATGGATGTTCGCACTCATCTAAACGGGATTATTTAAATAATAGATTTTATTATTGGTAAAATACTTCAAATCAGCAAAATTGCTGAATCAGGAAAGTTGTTCTTAAAAAGGAAATATTATTGTATTTATATAAAATATGCATCATTTACTTACAATATTTTACACATTGTTATAATAAGTACAACATAATGCTTACGTTAGATAATATAAACATTTTAGACATTATTTTTATAGTGGTTTTTCCTTTATGAAATATCTCAAATGCGGATGTAATCGATTTGCAAATCTTTTTTTAAAATTTGATTGAAAGGATAATCAATGTAGTTAGTGCAGAGTAAGTAGCGTATGAAAATTGGAAAGTAGGATTTTTCCTCAAAACCATAAATAAAAAGATCCACTTTAAGTATTTTCTTTGAATGTTTTTCATCTTAATTTTAGCACAAAGGAATTGAGATTATTTATGTATTATTATATTTATATATTTTTTTGGTTATATCATTTCTACAAAATGCATCGTTGGGTTGAGTATACATATGTAATGTGAATTGTTACTCAACCACACCGCAATTACTAATGGTCCATAATCTTTGACAATAGATAATTTTCCAAATGGCGAGTTTTCTCAATTTCGGAGGATCTCACCGCGTGTTCTGCAAGAGGAATCACAGTCGAATCACCGAGCGCATCTCCGAGAAAAAAGACATATTCAACTTGACAGCACGCAAAAGGTTCGTCTTTTAAAATTTTACATCTTATGTGAAGCGCGATTAATGTGAAATGTTAAAAGATCTTCGTGGTAAAGCACGTCGAGTTTTAGCTCCTGACCTTAATATGACCAGATGGCCTCATAAAATAACGTTTTGTATAGAAAAGGATTAGCTTACGTACTTCTATCAATGTTTTATCGCCAAGTTGTCTAAAAATTCTGTAGTGTGAAACTTAAAACTTGCACACTTGCGTTATGTACGTCTATCTTTTAATACGAACAAAATGCTTAGTTTTCCAAATGGCAAAAATAATTCTTACTTATGCCACACTGTGCAAATATTATATTTTCGAAACATCAGCAATGTACAATGTATTGAATACATAAATTATGGTAATTACTCTAATTACTAATAATTTTATGTACAAAGTATGTAGATACATATAAAGCATACATGATTAACATGCTTCATGTAATGTGTAAATTATATAAATCGCACATGGTCTTGTAATTGAAAGAGTTCATTAAACTAATTAATAAATGGAATAATATAAATCTTCCAACCATGCTCATTTATACATTATTATTTTAGGGGAAACTACACTCTGAAAAAATCTCAATAGAGCTTCCAATTGACTCGAAGCTTTTCTGGCTTGATTTGTATTTAAACAGGTAAGGAATAATCTTATGAATAATTTTTATGAATTTCATGTTTTAAGTTTAATTTAATTCCTATCCTTTTTCAAATGCAGGGACCTTATTACTAAAGGATATTTTCAAGAGATTCAGAAAAACGGACAGAAAAATACTCTCAATCCTAACGTGGAGGTATTATATATGCAAAATCGCATTTGAAACTAAATTTAATTAGTTATGATTTTATTAAATGGAAACTTAAAAAATAAAAAATTTGTCTTTCAGGAGACTGAACTTTGCCACTACCAAGGGAAGATCAGAGGAATTACTCACTCATGGGCAGCGCTTTCAACGTGTGACTCCTCAATAAGGTAAATAAACTTAAGTTCAATGTTCTCCTCTTCTCGTAAAACAATATTTTTCCTGAAGTTCATTTCCATTTTTATATTCAAAAACAGTGGCGTCGTGTTTGACGGTGAAAGCCACCATTATTTTGAACCCGCAAATGGATCCAATTGGGATACTTTTCATTACAAGGAAAGTGACTTGAACCGAGAGTTCCATTGTGGTGAGTATTTTTTCCATTCTCTCTTCTTCAACCATCGATCATGATCATCATCGTTATCTTACACATAGCTAAAGAGACAATAAATATGTAGGGGGAACATGTTGAGATCATTTAGCATTTTAAAAAAAATGTTTACAGATCATCTTACCTTTTGTTTTATTTTTACATTAGCAGTAACTGTACTAGGCAATGCATGCAATACTTTGTATGTAATTTAGTAGATAGAAAGATACTTTCATTAACTCTATGGATCAGTTTAGTAATTTATGCACGCGGAATATCTTCTTTACTACTATGTATACTAATATAGCACTAATAGGCATACTGTGACTAATCATCTCAGAAGGGTTTCAAGATTATCACAATGTGCATAACAGAGGCAGATGATTTATATATGAAGCTGAGATAAAAAGTAAATAGGGTGGAAAAGAATCCTTTTTAATTTTCATTTCATGGCATTCTAAATGATATTGTAAATGTACGGTTCTTACGCATATTTAGTTTGAGAAACAAAGTTTAAAGTGAGACTGAATAGCGATCCAGTTCATATAGGAAATTGAGAATGGATTCGAAGGACATAAATAGACCCATATACAACCTCTTATTTTAAGAACATTAAAAGAAAGTGTTTCTTAGAGGATTTGTATCTGAAGGGCTATAGATATCACTGGAGAGTTGTAAGGGGGTCTGAAATAGTTAAAAGTAAGACGGAATGTTTTGCCTCTCCACGCCTCTTTTAATTTCCGAGCTAAAGGGCGGAGAAGCATATGGCCAATGCATGGGACTTCAACCCCCTTCACATATTTATTACGCTCAACTACGAGAGAGAGACGGACGAGGATTTAAAATAGAATCAATTATTCAATTTAATTGAAAGCCCAAAGTGCCTTTATTAAATGAGTTTTCCAGAGACAAACCTCGGAGTTTAATTTCATAAAGTGAGAGCGGCCGAATGTCAATTCTCCCTATAGTTAGCCATAAATGACATGATACATGTATTTACATAGTGGGAATCGATATAATGACACCAGTCATTTTAGTAATTGTAATAATCCGCATTGTCCTATTTAGCATATGGAGTATGCAAACTTGGTTTCACCCTTCTTTACATAAACTATGTTCTCTTGATCTCATTCGCGGTCATTCAAAGACCTTTTCTATCATTATAAATTTTATAAATGAATCCACAGACTTTACATCTTTGTCGGATTATTTATGATTCGCATGCTTACAATCTTGGCTCACTAAATTCGGCATTGAAGATGATATTAAATAAGTCAAATATAAATTTCATTACACAGGACATAATCATTCATCGATTGGATTAAAATGGTCAAAAGATTTAAATTCAAGCGGTCATCAAAACGGCGTTCAGCGACAAAGGGTGAGTTTAATTTACTGCTGTGCTTCTGAGCATTTAATAATTTATCAATGTTTTATTAATTTTTGTATTAGGTTAAAAGATCCTATGAAGGCACCGTAGTTCCTGATCCTTATGGCTCAAATGAAAAGACTCGTTACGTGGAGATGGTAGTCGTCGTCGACAATAAAAAGTTCATTGACTTAAACCGAGACCTCTCTAAAGTGTACAGAAGAACCAAAGACATCATTAACATCGTGAACGCGGTAATTTGCACCTTCAGTAACTTTGAGTGCTGATGAATTTATTAAATTATCTATGCACAAACGGACCTTAATGATCATTTTATCTTAATTCATTTTTATCTCTAAACAGGTGTATATTCCTCTCAATATATTTGTGGCACTGACTGGAGTCGTCGTTTGGACAGAGACGGATGAAATCACTTTATCTACAGCCGGCGAAGACACTCTCAACAGTTTCCTTCACTATCGTCAAGAGAGGCTTCTCAAAACTCATCCAAATGACAATGCACAGCTTCTGACGTGAGAATTTAAATAATTAGCAACCATTGCTTATTAGTTGAATGCACTTAAATGTTAATGTACTACCTAACTGCCTATGTATGTTACATGAGTGGGTGTGAAAATATGTCCTTTTTAATATTCAGGGCGATGGAATTTAAGGACGGCGTGGTTGGGAAAGCTATGCAAGGACCAATTTGCAGTTACAAATTCTCCGGTGGAGTCAATTCAGACTATAAGAGCACCATTGGGTAAAGACCTAAAAGACATTTCATTTTACAACATGAGATTCCCTCAAAAGGAAGATGAATTGTTAAGTATTTTTCATCTTTACAGAGTTGTGGCCACAACTGTCGCTCATGAATTGGGGCACAATTTCGGTTTAAGCCATGATAGTGAGAGTTGCGAATGTCCCGGTCATGAGGGAAGATGCATCATGTCGGCTTCTTCTGGGTATAACAAAAAACATATCAAGGAAAACTCTCTCATTTTATACAAACAAATGAGCATGTAAATGATATTGAGGATATTTTTTATTTAGCTCAAATAAAACTACCAATTGGAGTTCGTGCAGCAAAAAGGATTTACAATTTGCATTTGATCATGGAATGGATTATTGCCTTTTAAATAAACCCAAGAGGTATTTTCAATCTTTTTTAAATGTGAAGCGAATGAGAATTTTTGAATTAAATGTAACGAGCATTTTCTTTTTTATATACTTAGTCTGTTCCAATCGCCAACATGTGGGAATGGATTCTTAGAAGCTGGTGAAGATTGCGACTGTGGAGTTCCTGAACATTGTAATAATTTCTGTTGCAATCCTCACACATGCAAATTTCAGAATAATGCTACATGTGCCACTGGAACATGTTGCGATAAAAGAGTAAGGAAAAGCTGACTTATTAAAAATTTATATTAAAAATTATCATGGCCTTTTTATATCACGCCAAATCATTTGGTTAATTTAATTTTCCATATTCAACCTTATTTGTTTTAATGAATTAGACCTGTCATTTTATGCACGGAGGAAATGTTTGCCGCAAAGCACGCTCATCATGCGACCTTCCAGAATATTGCTCCGGAGATTCCGAACTTTGCCCAGAAGATTTCCATAAACTCGACGGCCTCGATTGCGAGACAGAGTCCGGAAAGGTAATAAAAATCCACAAGACTCAAATATGCGTACCGATTTCAATTTGGTATTCCAAATAATAATTGAAGTAATTCCTAGTTAATTTTACCTCTCAATGTGTTTCTCTCTGGGTATCTCACATGAATCTAATTGAAGAAACCATTTCATTTCAAGGCTCATTGCTTCGACGGCCAATGTCGAACTCACACTGACCAATGCAGATTGTTATGGGGAAGCTCAGGGAATAATTCCATTCAGCTCTGCTATGCGAAGAATACCAATGGAACCAAACACGCTCACTGCGGCCTCAATTACCCAAATATGACTTACGCCAAATGTGCTCCAGAGTATGATATAACATATTTTTAGTAGCTCTTTTATTTATTATGATTGTCCCATACAAACCATTCATATTTCCTCACTCAATTGTATCTTTTACAGAGATGTGAGGTGCGGAGCTTTACACTGCAGTTTCAACCACGAGAAATTAGAGTTTGGCTACGAGACAACTGCAACCCTTCAGAGCTTCTTTGTAAATGCAGGAGGGAAAATTCATCCTTGCAGATCCGTCAGTGTTGATTTTGGCCTTGAAGTCGTAGACCCTGGCTTGGTTCCCGATGGAGCGATCTGCGGAGATGGAAAAGTAATGGACTGATGTTTTTGCCCTTTAAGCAAAGAATAACAAAAACTTTCATACATACTAATTTTTCATCCTATATAGGATAAACATGAAAAGTTAAATGATTGTAGCTAATGGACAAACTTGCTAATTGCAGATGTGTGTGAAGCAAAAGTGTGTCTCTGTCAATTCGGTTTTGTATCCATTGAAAAAAGATTGTGGAGAAGATTGTGGAAGCAACGGAGTTTGCAACAGCGCTGGACATTGTCATTGCGATGAAGGATTTGGAGGCTCTTTATGTGATGGCTCTGGACATGGTGGTTCGATTGATAGTGGACCTAGCACGGATCCTTATCGTAAGTTCTCACAAAGCTCTAGTTTCAATCTGTAGCAAGGATTAATGAAATCCTTAACGATTTAACATTTTATAGATTCGTCGATAATTGGAAAATCCTTAGTTGTGACTTTCTTCGGATTCATTCCCTTAATTGCCATTATTTCCTTTTATCTCTACCATGCGAATGAAAACTTTAAGAAGATTTGTAAAAGGGGTCAAATTGCCAGAACACAGTAAGAACTCATTAGAGAACTTTATTATTACTTTATAATTATTGTAATTAATGAATAAAAATAACTTGCCACAATAAACAAAACAATGCTAAATTATAATTTGTAATTTGTAATTTCAGAAATAGTAACAATAAACCTTCATCGAATGGATCTGGCGGTGGACGAAGAGTTGAAATTTCCAATCCATCTGCTGGACCCAAACCAGTTGCACCAACAGAAATTTTCGGTCAATTTAAAGGCTTCACTTTATCACCAATCAAACCAACAGCAGAACCAATTGGGACAAACAACAATGTTGGAACTGAAACGACTACAGTTAAATCCCCAACTAGAACAAATGTGTATGAAAATCCATCAAAGGAGAACGGGAAGTCGGACGTGTATTATTCTCCTGTAGCAAAAACAGAGGAGAAATTAGTTCAAAACAATGTTAAGTCGGCCATTAGCATTGCCAAAGCCAACTTTCTTCAAAAGGGGATTGCACGAGTTTCTTGGGCTCAACCCATTGCGAGTCCATTGCCTGGTAAGAAAACATTTTTAATTTTCTTTTACCAATTGTAAAACTACCAATAAAAGGTCAGGAAATTAAAAATGATGGTTGTTGAGACCTTGAAGACTAAAAGTTTGATCGTAAATTTGTAGTGTCACCACCAAGCGAAGATGAAAGTGCAAATAGCGACACGCCTCTCTATGAAAATACCAACGAGACTTTGAAATCCGTAGCTTCCAAAGTTCGACCTCTTTCTTCTCCCGAATCGGATTTTAAATCCTTTGAATTACCACCACCACCGAAAGAAAGTTCCCCGTCTCGTTTTGCCAGCTCTTCCTCGGCTCTCACGCGGATTGCTCTGGCCATTCCTTTTGTAAGGAATTCATTGAGGACTTCGAGTTCATCCGAGGATAGTAACAAGTTTTCAGGAAGTTTCGGAAGACAGAAAAATAATAAAATCAATAGAAACACCCTCGAAATTTCTGAACCAATCCTCCAAGGAGAAATGAAAGATACTAAAATAAATTCCAAGTCTATTGAGCATCCAGACACAATTGATTCATCTGTCAATGGCATTAAGAGCCCAAGTCCGAACACTACTCGGACTCCTTCTAAACCACTAATATTAGCCAAACCCAACATTGTCAACAAACCATCTCCAAGAGTTCTTGAGAGAATTCGCCAAACTTCTCCATCTCCACCATCAGGAGAAAAACCTCATGTTCCTGAAAAGAAAGTGGCAAGAGCCCAAAGTATGATCCAACCTAATCGGAATTCCACTGGGTCAACAGGAAATTACAATTCTTTGAGGCGAAATCGACCTTCAGCTCCTCCACCCGCTCCACCTGTTTCTCCCCCTCCCCCTCCCCCACCAGTCCAAAACCAAGCTAAGAGTCGAAGCCTCAGTCCAAATTTAAGTTCAATCCTGAAATTCTCTTTGGGTGGACGGTATAACAAAGCTCCTATTGCGAAGATTGATGATTCGCTTTCTCCCACAACGCCGCTTCCCCCTGTGCCAATTCAATCGGTCCCGGAATCGGCTCCTGTTGACAATATCTACGATGTTATCGCTGAACCCCCAATGAGCGATATGCGGAATGAAGAAGCAAAGAAGTTGGACGAGAAGATTGAAACTTTGTCCACTGGGAGTGCAGAGTCAAATGGGGGGCTCCTCTCCGAAATCATATTTGAGATCCAGTCAAGGAACAAAGAATCCATTTACAACTCCGTTGACAGGCGAAAGAAGAAAAGAGAAGCAGAGAAGCTGGCAAAGGGAAACTTGAGCCCGAAGCTGGTTCAAAAAGCTATTAACGTTCAGAAAGGAATTAAGATCTCATCTCCATCACCGCCTCCTAAAGAAACCGATACAGGGTGTCGGGGCAGAGATTTGCATCGTCAGTCTGCGAGTCCGAGTCCAAAACCTCCGAACGCTCCAAAGCCACCCGTTCCCGAACAGCCTATTGTCAAACCAGTTCCGATCCTTGCCAAGTCCACGTTGGCCTCTACGTCGAAACCAACTTGTGCTGTGAATGGGATTCCTAAAGTGACGGCGACAACCATTTCGCCTAGCTATGTGGCAAAAATCAATTATTTCTCGAATCTCACCCCGGGTGGAGGGCCGCCCATGAAACCCTTATCTTCCCTCCCGCCCCCAAGTTCCAATTCAGGAGGGCAGGAATCTATTTACGCTCCTAGCAATGTCTCTTCAGTGAATAATGGAGAGAATAAACATTTGTCAACCATACGCCCCACGTGGTCGCGTGCACATTCAGCCAAGTCATATCTTGAGAACAATTTTGTAAATAATGAGGAGTCGTGCGAGAAGTATGAAAAGCCGGCTGCACCTCATCAGGACAAACAAACAAATGTGTATGGGACGAACCCGTCACAAAATCAAAGTAATGGGAAGGATGGGGGGAAGGCGGCAGCTGCCGGAACATCTCAAGCCGGATACAAATCCTTCACTCCTTACTTGAATCGACCTTTGACTTTTTCAACCTTCAGGCCAAATAATCAAACTGGGCCGAGTAAGTCGAATTCTCTCCCTGCAGCGTCTGCGACCAATGCTTCGGTCTTGCTTCCGAACCAAATCCCCGTTACGGGATGTTCAGTCTCTATTGGGAAAGAACAGGTGAAGTTGGGGGAGAGGAAAATCGCTAGTCCTGTTCAAATGAGGTCACCTACAAGACTTGTCAAGTAATTCGGGTTCTTTTAAAAAAGAAAGCTAAATCCAAACTTTTTTCTAGTTTAACTTTCCACTTTTGTACTTGCAATTTAGGCTTTTTCAGCCTTCATTTTATATTACATAAATTACAAAATTACAAGATAGTTTATAGATCTTTAAAGTTAGCAGGGAACTCTTATAAATACCGAATTCTATTATATTCTACACAATAAGTTGAGGTCGAGCATTTGCTATGTAATTTTTAAGTAGCATATGAATATTTTTAATGAGAGTTCACTGCTATTTTTAATACTATTTGAAACATGAATATAATATTTTGTGATATCCTAATTTTACTATTAACATAAATTATTATTCAATCTAATTATTCGGGATTTGTGTTTTATTTTGTGTTAATTCTCGTGTCGTTGTGCATTTAATAACTTTTTAATTTCTTTGAATATGATCAAGATTATGATAAAATACGATTTTAAATTATTTTAAATGATCTAGAAAAATCTAGCACATTTTCTTCATTCCGTTCGATAACTCGAAGAGCAAAGGAGTTCAACTACGAAAATCTCACTAGTATATGTTATTAATTATTAATATTTAATTCATCTTTAATTATGACGAAATGTGAAGTATTAAAAATAAGTAGAAATTATTTTAAATAGTTCAATTTAAATAGTGTTCATATTACTCATTTATCATATTAATGATCGTTTATTGTTTTATTTTACAGCTTTGTCTGTATCAGTAAATTTAATTAATTTAAACGAAAATTGCATTAATTAGGATATTGGTGAAAAGTCATTGAAGATTTGATTTCGTAACAATAATAATCTTCAATATTCCTATTTATTTCTTAACAGGGATGGATGTTAAGATATGCTTATTAATACAACACGGTAAATTAAAATACCGTTCAATTTGTAAAATGAAAAGTATAATGTTAAAATGAGTCCAAAGAACGATTTGTTCAGTTGTTCATATTTTGAAATACTTTTAATAAAAAATGTAAAGTAAAAGTTATACGATAATGTTTCAGTACCAAAAATCTTAATTGATGTGCAATATACAGATATGCTATCTTATTTTTATTTTTTATCTTTGTATTAACAATGCATGGATCTAGAATAAAATTAAAATTGTTATATAGAATAATGATGTGTATTTAACGGAATGTAAATAGAGTTAAACTAATTTTAACACTTTTTTAACTTCACTGCTAAATACTGGTAGTAATTTTAATCTTAATAAGGTATAGGCATAGTAGTAATTCTATACATATAAGTGCTTACTTAAGTCATTAATAAATCTAAAATTACTCCCTAAAGGATCAATCTAATGCACTGTTTTCCAGAATCCACGCACCGTACAATTCTAGTACATTACACAATAACTATTACCTTTTCGGATAAAGTTACTAATCCATTGATCAAGTTACTTGTACTCAAGATAAGATAAATGTACATTGGTATTATTATAATACCATTTTTGGTGCTTTGTTTTCTTACAACTTGTAAGTTAAAAGTAATGTAAATGTCAATAATTTTATAATTGGCCAGTTAAAGCATTTCAAGTAAGGTTGAATAATTTAAAAATAATATCACTTTTATTTGATTTCATATTTTGAAGCTTGTATCATTGAGTTAATTAAGGCTAATGTACGAGCAAAGAATTTATCTATAGCTTATTTTGTTATTTTATACTGATTATGAGGAATGATTACATAAAGTAAGGCAGCTAATAACAAAGTCACATCTACTTATTGTTGTTATTAATACATACGTTATTAACATAGGTAGGTACAGTAAATAAATTACACATGTTTATCCTATATCTAATAAAACTAGGTAGACAAAATAAGCCTTTGAGTAAAATCTTAGGAATTTCTTTTAATTTAATGTATGTTTTTCATATGAATGTGTAATATAATATTTTATTTGTATAAATATTCGAAGAGTTCCCATTTTATTTCTACACTTTTGTAACATCACATTAACCCATAAAAAACGTTGATTGTACATAAATACTTTTATTGAAAATGATTAAATACTGCTGAGTAATATTGATTTAAATGAGCATTGTTTAAATTCCAAATACTTCTTCATTCATACCCAACTCCTCTATTACTGCATCAAATGTAAAATACCGAAGAGGGAATAAATCTGGCTTCATAGTCATTTATGATGAGTAATAGTCACAATATTTGCATATTTATGAAAAGCCGAGCCTCTTGGTTCTAAATAAGCAGAAACTGAAAGGGGTGTGTGAAAGTGGCTGGAAGGCGACCTTGACCATTACCTTGCGGCTCTTTATTCTCAAATCCTCTCCTCGCGATGGGATTGGAGAATCCTCGGTCTCCTACCTGGATCTTCAGATGCTTCGGTTATCAATGAGTCTAACCATATTATTATCTCCTCGCTCTCTCACCAACGACATTTCCTTTTCTCCTCATTTTGAAAAAGAATCTTCAATTTAGTTTGACATTTTCGCCCTTTAAAGTTCAAGGCTTTTGTGCGGCACTTCATTCGGTTCTATTATTCTTTCCATCCTCGCCCTGACAAACTTCAAACTTCTTTTACACACTTCATTTCACGTGGAAAAATTTCCAAATCAAGTTTTAAGAAGACACTTCAAATCCCGGCCGATACTTCTCTACATCACACTTATATGAGACACAAAAGTAATCCTTTTTTATTGTGCCTATACAGTAGCCTATGTTCATATTGATTTTATTTTTTACGACATTCATAAAATAGTTTTCATTCAGAACTTTCAACAGAATTCTTTACTAAAATTGAAATTCAAAAGGCTGTAGCATTATTTTATAAGATCAAATAATATCACGAATACGATAATTGTCAAATTACTACACCAATGAAACTACGAAACTCGTATTTAGCAATTGAGAATGAGTAAATGGCATACAGATTGGCATTTAAGTAAATTGAAGGGGCTTAGGAGAAGAAAGGGAAATTAGACGATTGAGGTCTTAATTAGCGGGCAAGTCTTAATTAAACTTTATTGACTGTGCAAGGAAAGGAAGTAATATGAAAAGGGGTGGATTGATGAAAGAACTCCAGGAATGTGAATGGGGGTTCATAAAGAAGATTAAAGTTAAGATGAAGTCTCTGGATGCCGCATAGCCAAATTCTCAATGAACTCATTTCTAATTTTTCCATTATCTTTCTCAGGTCCCTCCTCTTTCATTCACTCCTGGTTAGAACATTGGTTTGAGGAGTTCACAGATGTGTAAATGTACACGAGCCCTATAGATAGAGTTCATATTATCTGAATGATCTGAATGAGTGCAGGAGCGAAGCGGTTTGGGGCGGAGGGACCGAGCGGAATTACCAACTAATAAATAAAGAATCTTTATATACAACTTATTAATATAAATCTAGCATCGCGGTGGGAAGGAGAACAAACTCGTGGAAATTCTCTCACATAAGAAGTGATCTCCAGCTCAATCTGCAAGTGTTTAAGGTGGGAGCAGCAGGAGGAGACGAGTGGGGAGGTCTGAGAGTTTTGCAAAGCGCCGGCGAACTCCTTGGCCAGTATTTTCATCGACCCGATTTTGCCCATTCCATTTCGTCGTTCTGAGAGGGAAGGATCGTCCCGCTCCTTCTCCGACCCTCATCAAAATTATTCGCTCAGATTCTTTGAGCTCTTTTTCTCAACTTGGAAATTCACCGCCAAGATAAAATGTTCCTCTATCAGTTTTTTGCTGTTGTTGGTAAGCTTTTATAAATATTCTCAATATCTACTAAATAATAAGAGCCTCTCTACGCACCTTTTTGGGATGATCTGATTCAATTATATAAATGTAACTTTTGTGTTTTCTCTGATTCATAGTCCTATCACATGCGGTGTATGGGGAGAATGGAAATGAAAATCCGGAAGACATTAAATCACTCTTTCACGTAAGTTACTCCCGTTTTATCATTTATACCTATGCTACTAAAGTATATTTTCCACTTGTATCTTTTTGATACATGAGTGGAGACGAACTTTTATATTAGGATAAATTGTTTTGGATGATTTACAACAACCCAATGTTGTATAAATTTATTGTATAAATTTATTTAAAAATTTGCTTAACTTTTGAACAATTGTATTTTATTAATATTATATATAAATATGAAGTATGTGTTAACTCCTTTATTCAATCTTAACTCATTTACAGCTACTGGATAGTTTTTGATGTGTTCACATTTGCTTATTAAGAGATCATCTACTTATATCTCTAAGGGTTATCTTACCATTAGTTGCAGGGACAGGTCATTTAAATAGGGAATCTGTGAAGCATCCGGGCTCAGCGATTTATCAAAAGTTGCACGTTCCTTATATGTAAAAGTTATAAAAGGTACTGATTTATTATAATCTATTTTTTTCTGCTTGGCTCTGAATTCGAATTCATCGCCAATTATTTCCTATTAAAATGCATGGAAAAAATTTGCGGATCTTTCAAATTCAGAGCCGAGCAATGAAAAAATAGATTATAGTCCAGAATGACACACCCTGAGAATTTAAAATCTTGTTTATTTCCAAAATTAACCTCATAACCACGAGAAATAAATTAGGCAACTTTTAAAATTCATTTATGTTTATTGTTTCAAACAAATAATATATAAATTAGACTAAATTATCACCAAAGGGTTCACCCAAACCGTCTTCACCTAAATTCCGGCCTCGCACTCGGGCCCACAAGCCTTTCAGTGCCATTTCTCCAACAGCTTTCTTACCCATGCGACAATGAAAGATTAAAAATTTCAAAATTTTGCCATAGAAATGCCATTTTCAAAATTTAAATTCTCAGGGTGTGTCATTCTGGACTAATAAATCAGTATTACATTTTGATGTGTAGAATTCGGTACAATGGCTATTTTTGTTAAATAAACATAAAGGAATTGTACATATCGTGCTCAATGTTATTTAATAACACTCTAAATCTTCGTGTTTTGGATAGATAATAAATGCTTTTCAATGTTAGTTATTGATATTTGAATTATCTTTCATCATTTCATTACATTTTCTTTTTGATATTACATATTAGTATGCAATAGATATATGTTCTTTTACTTTTATTTATTGAAAATTCAAGCGTACGCGCTAAGCCCTATAATTTGTAATAGCAAGCTAAACTAAATAAGCAAGTCCTACTGTTTTCTCACCAATTATTTGAAGTAACTGAAGATCAAATCAACCACAGTTCTTTTTTTGCCATCTTGATCGAATTAGTTTGCTCTGTTTTTCGTTATTTTTAACTTTTAAAGCCTTGCCGTATTTGCGAATCGTTTAACCGGCATCATGAGATTTAACATATTGCTCCTAATCCAAATGTGCTAAATATTCACTAGGATCCAATTGTGAATTCCGAAACTCTTATAATGTCATAACGTGTAGACTAACTTGTAACAAGAACAGTCGTTAGTCTTTTCATTAAATTTTCAATTTTAATAACGAGAAGTTCCTATAAAGTTAGATATCAGCAGTGAAATGACTAATCGTATATGACTAATAACAATAGGTGATTTCACTGTGTATCACTTATACTTCAAGATGACTAACTTTTATTGAAACTTTCATTTACCTTCATATTAAATGTTATTAATATGTGGGGCAGTAAAAAAATACATGCGAGCCAATTGGGTTGAAAGCCATCCATGAAAAAATATATAAATACAAGATGTTGAAAGCAGGAGCCGAGTCAACATTTTATTTTATGCTCATGAGCTAATTTGACCTCTAAAAATTGAGCGTCGAGAACACTTGCTTGCGTTTATTGAAGTTTAAGTGCCGTGTAGTAAAGAACGGCTCCAAATTAAAACTATTAATTCTTGGAATTATGTTAGCTTTTCCTCCTGTAATGAAATACTTTGAAAATGTGTATTCAAATAAATTTACTTTACATTTAATATGCATTCGCTATTCGAATTCATTCTTTGTTGAAGTAATTGGATTACATATTTAATTTTAGTTATATTTTATTTGTTATATAAATTATATAACATACAAAATGATTTAATTTAAGAAAATTTATTTAAATTAATGAATGAATTTATTTTTATTTGGTTGAATTTCAATACAATACAAGTTGTTTTTTAACAACTAAAAGGCAATGCAAATAAGATCTTGAATAATATAGCTTTAATAGTATATGTAAGTGCATGTATAGCATATAAGTAGAACCACAGTTCTAAATATTTTATGAATTGATAAAATTTGAAATTCTAGATTATTTAAAATCTATTCCCGATGGGATCAATTCAGATATGCAAAATACATAGTCCATATGCCATTTTTAGATTTTATGTGATCATATTTCTTTTTATACAGAAAGTTTTTTAAATACTTAAATATAAGTGTAGTATGCTATACTATACGTGCTTTATGTACTTATGCATACAAAAACCGATAAAAACGTGGTAAATATAGAGAGATTTGATATCTTTTTTATTCCTTTTTATCATTTTAGCTCTAATGGTCTTATATGAATCTTGTAGGGATCTGGGAGATTGAAACGGGATTTGGCCACTCACCTTTCCGATTCTCTGAATAGTTTCGGGGGACTTGGAGGTAATGTATACCGTACTATGTATCTAATTCATTGAACATAAAGTTAAATTCAAAGTATAACATTCTTTTTTATTTTTATTTCATTTCCTCGTCCTCGTATTATAATCAGATGGATATTTAAAGTAAGCCATTCAATATTTAGTAAAATTATATATTAATTCAAATCTGATCAAAATAGAAATAGCTTAAATTTAGGATTATACTTTTTTATTACCTATTAAAAATACAATGTTTTAATAAGTTTTTTCAAATAGAAAATTTACAAATCTGGTGCAAGGTGTGCCACCGAAAATGAGAACAGCTTTCATAGAACAAGATTTCTCCAATATTACGGAAAAGGATATTCAAGCACTCAACGTCTCTGTTATTGAATACATTCCGGTAAGATTTGTACTTTATTAAAACAACAGAGATTTCAATTTTCAAAAATTTTCTCTTTTTAGCCAAATGTGCTTTCAAAGATGAATCTCACCCTTTTGACTCCGATCATCGAGAAGCTTCTTCAATTCAATAAGCCGAATGCTCTCGGGCGGCTCCTCTCCATCACAGGAGACAAAATGAACTCAAGTTTCCTCTTGGACAAAATCAAGGAGTCGGGCGGAGTGAAGGATGTAAATCATTTCTTATTCTCTCTCATTACTTTTAATTGATGAATCAATAGAATCCGCGCACAATGTTTTTGTTCAATGGTTCAAAGCTTTTGAGCCACAAGGGACATATAACCATAACTTATACTTATTCAACCAATAGTAGTATTTATATATCCTCCAATGGACATTATTATTATATACTTCAAACTAATTTGTCTTTCTTCAAAGGGGAATGAAGAAGCTGCGAATGTTCTTTTGTACTCGGCTGTCAGCAGATTGGGAGATCAAGGAGGAATCACAGTAGCAAATGTCCAACGACTCTCACAGGAAAATCTTCTCCAATTGGTTCCTGAAGAACAGCTAATGAAAGTGAAAGATGCGAGCGCAGCGAGATTCATGTACGTAAATATTCCTTTACATATTAATGCGTTCCTTTCCATCTACATTTATGACTTTAGAAGTTTCCTCATTGTATGAAATTCGTATGTTTATCAATTCCATGAATTAAATATTCCATTATGATGAACAGATTGACAAGAATGTACAGCAAGCTGAGCAAGTCGCATTCTGATAATGATGATTTGGACGATAAGGCGTTGATTTACAAGCTTGTGGAGTCGGGCTATGGCAAAGCAGAAAATTGGAGTTCTCTCACAATGACAAAAGTGGATCACCATCTTTTGACCCAAATGCCTTCGGAGTTCCTCAAAAACTTTACTCAGGACTTTGTGAAGGATAACATTGGAAGACTTAGGAATGTAAGAGACAAAAAGGATTTTATTTGCAATACATAATTACAGATAAAGTAGCTTGAGTTCATTAGCCGATTGTTTCTGGTTAGATCAAATTTGAAACGCCACTCCAATCAAAGAGCATTACAGACTCCTACGTTTCCAATTCCGGAATAGAGGAGGGTCATCATGGGGCACATGGCGAAGGCCATGAACATCACGGGAAACATCACAATCCAAGCCAAGAAAAGCTCACCGGAATTATGCAACAACTTGGAGATTTGTCAGCTTTTGTTAATCCAAAGATCTCGACCGAACCCTCATTTCTCAACACGATCATTCAATCTTCTAATAAACTCAATCTCCCTGCGCCCTTTGAAGCAATCAAAAAGTAAATAAACTAAATTACTAAACTAACTTTAACCATACCATAAAAGTATTAAAAATATAATACTGTATTAATACTAGACTAAAACATGCTAATTTTACAAAATGATCGTTCATAGTTTTACTACGTTGGCTTTTATTACAAAAGCAAAACTATTAAAATTGATATTTAAATGAGAATTGATTAAATTATCCTGTTTTCAGCTTTCTTGTGCAGAAGGTTGGAAATAATGGTCTCAAAGGCATGTCAAAAGAGGATATTGAAAGATTGGGGATTGCCACAATTAAAAACGGACCGCCGAAACTTGTAGAGCAAGCAATCAAAACCAAAGCTTTGGATGAACAAGACTTGAGGGAAATTAGTAAAGGGACCAACAGTGAACAAGGAGGATTCAATTCCATTTCCTCTTCATTTTTCCAAGGAATTGTAAGTTCAAATTGAGCCCTCATTCCCAACTTGTAATTTGGCTTAATCAGTCTGTCAATCTTACTAACGTGCATGCATCCTTCCAATTATTTAAACATTCTACCTAAGTACTTATTGTGAGTCTACAATATACATATATGTAATACTATTGCATACCTAAATAATATAACATATTCGTTTTGACTTTTTTTACTTTGTAATATGCCCATATGGCACAAAAATTTTTGCAATTCAAAAGTCAAACCATTTGCAGAGTAAAATATTGATCATAAAGAGACTTGATGATATAACAGCTCATATCAAAACATCATATCATGAGTTGATAATGCAAACACATAAAAGATTAATATCACAAAATAATCGAATCCTATCCATATTGATGAATACGATCAGAAGTTTAAAGTTGGATATTTTGAATATTTTAGATTTCACAAGTTGCTTCCTATGCGGTTGAATATTTTACCAAAGGAGGTCGAATTGACTTTTCTCTTCTCCCGGCCTCTTTCATGGGAGCTATTGGAATTAAGGGAATGCAGAGCATGAATAATAGAGAGCTCGAAGATGCCATTCTGAAGCTCAAAAAAGACCCTGACGCCCTTGACGATGCTCAAAAGGCAATCATACTCAAAAAGGTTAAAATAAACCAAACAAAAGTATTTATAACATTCGCATCTTCCCCACTTGTCTCCTAATCTAGTTGTTATTTAAACGACAGTGGAAAATATTTAGGTAACTCTGGGTCATTTTACACTCGATTTATTATTTTCCACAGTTGAAAGACGGAGGAATGTTGGATTCCACTGATTTGCCCCCAGAATTTCGAGATCTTCTCCCAAGGCAGAAAAACGTCCCAAAGAGCATTTTAGATGGGCTTCCATCTGACTCCGAACTCAGGTTGGCTTATGGCCAAAGGAAAAAAATCACAGCAGCTGATTTAGAAAAGGATAAATTTCTCGTTGGTACATTGACTCCGGATCAGGTAAATCAACTGAACGTGGAAGATATCCCTGCTGTTCTCGCAGTTGTGCGGAAGTCAAAAGACGGGCCCCAAACGGCCACTGTAAGTGTCACTTTCACACATCAACTTTTAAGCCCCATTATATGGAAATCCTCTTTGATTGTAATATAAACGAACTTATGTATATTGTGTGTGTGTGTGTGTGTGTATTTAGCTCGAAGCTCTCTCGAAAAGATTCTCCGAGTATCTTCGAGTCAAAAGTGAAGATTATGAGGCTCCAGACAAAAAACTGCTTAAGTATATAACTGCAGCTGAAGTTTCCAAGCTCCCGGCAACTGTCTTGGCCTATTTCATCGACCATAGACAAACGAGCAAGCTGCCTGCAGACGTGAGGAAAGAAATTATGATTGCACTTGGAGAGCTTTCGACCAAAGACCATGCTTCCATTCCGTCAAAGACGCGTGAGGAAATGATTCTGCAAGGACTCAAAGCTCTGGTGCATAATCCAAATAATCCTTTAAAACAACTCTTGGGTCCATTTGAATTGGAATGTTAAGCTTTGCTAATTGAACAGGATGAGTATCTCGACAATGAAAAGAAATTGGATGTTCCTGAGTTGGCAGCTATTGGGAATGGAGTTGCGGACTTACCACCGGAGAGAATCTCCCAATTGACTCCCGTAGCTGTGGAACAGGCGCTGGATATTATTCAAGGCACGGCAGATGATGATGATGACGGGTTGAGGCAAAGGGCCTGTTTGAAACCCCAACAGAGAAAGGCATGGAGGAAAAAAATCATAGAGAATTATGGGTAAGACAACATTCACATCAAACCCTTGTAGTGTAAATACAGTAAATAAGAAAATGATATGGATATTTTATGTATAACTGTGCATGGAGCATAAGTACTACATAATATGTAAATATTTAGATTTTGTACATATCATGCATAATAAATCATAAATCACAAATGTGTTAAAAAGCAAATTCTTATTCAAATATTTTATGTAATTCGCGAATGGTGTATTATGTTATTTTATATGATTTTTACAGCCTTCCAGAAGAGTGGGATTCACCAACTGTCACTTCATTATGTTGTTCTTTGGGGCTTTTGGATGAAGATGATTTGAGGAAAATCTCACCGGAATCTCTGGCTACTTGCAAATGTCCTTCAGATGCCAAGCCACCGTCGCATTTAACTCAATTGAAAAAGTCACTTGACGAGAACTGCAAGTATGAATTGGGCGGAAATGAACCTGACACGAAGAAAGCACTCGAGAAAGTCAAATCGGAAATTGCCTTCGACCTCTCCGACCTCGAATCTCAGATCGTACGGAGGAAGCGATCCACGAATGAACTGACATGCTTCGCCGTTCGCATCGCAGGCACGGCAGCTCAATTCTCAAAACAACAGCTTGAGAGCATTAAGGAAAATGACATTGCTAACTGTCTCTATGAACTCGGGGTGGATCCCCTTGGATTGGAATACGACCGAATTCTCTGGAAAAAGCTGGTCATTGCCAGAGGTGGAGTCGCCAACATTTCTGCAGATACCCTCAAATACTCGGGATTTATTTTGACTGGAATTTCGCTCAGTGACGTTGGGAAATTAAATTTGAAAGATCCAGATGTGAGAACAGCCTTTGGACGACCGCTTGGCCTTTCCAAAAATGTGGTATGAGCCTTAATTCATTCTTAATTGTGTTGTTTCTTTTATAATATTAATACTTTGGGTGGTCATCGGTCTTGGGGTGGATATTATGGAAGCTATTATGGGTTAATAACTTATTGATTTTAATGTCTAATGATCGTTTAGCTCGAAAAGTTGGCTACGAACTTGGAACTCCAAATTAGCAAGCCATTGAGTCAATTAGATTCAACTGATTTGGTAACTTCTGGAAATATCCTTTGCGGGTTGTCGCCTGAAAGAATTCAAGAAATAAGGCCAGATGCTTTCAAGTAATAAACCCGATAAAATCTAATGACATAATTTTTATTGTGTACCGTTATCGTTCGAAAGAGAGCCCTGCTCGAAAGAAAGCCCACACCCTCTACTCATAAATTTATTCAAAATTACGATATATTAATTAAATATGTCTCTAAATACCTAAATTTTAATTATTAATTAACTTTTTTAAAAGTACTAAAATTTCTAAACCATTTCTTTAAAACTCTATACTATTAAATATTCTGAAAATTAATGTATAACTAAAACTGCAGAGCATTTGGTATTGACCGAAAACACGCCAGGGAATAGAAAAACTAAAATTTTAATTAGGTATGGACATAAAATTATTAATCTAAAAGCGAAATTTAATTCAATAATGAATGACCAAAATTAAATATTTTGTTAATTCGCCAAATAAATAAATTTAAATGAACAATATTTCTGGATTTTTTAATGAAAGCCCGGGCTCTCATTCGAACGATAACGGTAATATAACTTATAAGTTTAACAAATAAAAGTTGAACTTAATTTTTTTATTGTCTGTGCTATTAGGGAGGCCCTTCCAGTTCTCAAAAATTTGGACACGAGTTGCGAGCAAACTCGTGTTGCTGCTTTTTCAAGCATTCTTTTAAAACCTGAAGTATTAGGAAATCCCAAAGATTGGACTTCTGCAGATGTAAGATTATAAAATTAAGTTAATAATAACATAAAGCTCTTTAGGGTTGCTCCATTATCTTTGTGAAATGAGACATTGGGATTGGTCACGTGGTACTCGTCTAAAATGCATGGGATTTTCTTATATCACAAAAACGGCAGCTCTGGCAGTCCAAATGAGAGTGGAATATGAAAGCTATTCAAAAAACTTTTATTTTGGATTGCCATTAGTGCCGTTTGTTAACTACATAATTGTTTTTAAATTAATGAATAGGGATGCAAAAAATATTTTTTCAGCTATTTAATATATAAATTATCATTTTAGTAAATATGTAATAAACATTAATTTAAATCGATATTTAAATAAATTAAAATATTAAATATTGATTAAAATATTAAATTCCGCGAAATGCTTGAGAGTTTTTACGCTTTTGGGAAAACTGCGACATTGTCGGAGTTTTTTTATTTCGCAAAGATAATGGAGTGACCCTTTATTTAATGAATGAGCATTTAGGAATAAATTATTTTTTGTGATTTAAAGGTTCGCGCTGCTGGAATTTTGTTCACTGGCCTCGCACCTCCAACGATCGAAGCCATTCCACCTGCCAGTTTCCTCGGCATTACCCCTAAAGTGTCAGCAGCACTTCCAGAAGCCATTTTGAACTTGTTGAGTCCAGCTCAAGTGAAGTTTATTCCACGATTTTCAGCTCAAGCGATGAGTGAACAACAAAAGAGCGCAATCAAGGAAGAATCTCGAGAATCGTTGGAATCCGTCATGAAGGGCCCAATCGTTGCCGACGGAGCCACAGGAATTCACCAAACTTCATTATTAAGCCTTTTAAGTCTCGCCATCACTGCCATTATTGCACACAGAATTCTTTAAAAGTGCTCAGAATATTTAAAATGATATTGCTCCATCCTTTATTAATTTTGACACTCACAAATGAGTACTCACAACAAATCTTTTTATTTACCTGTAGAAACGACTCTCATTAAGCTGCTGTTGATCACAGTACAGTACAAGGAACACCTATTTTATTCAATACATTTAAGATTCTCTGTTGATATTTATATTTACTTAAAATATATTAAATAGATTTTTACATCCATGATTATTCACTTTATTGATTACTTATGCTAGGCTAAAACGTGTCATGTATTAAATACACTGTCAAAAGCAAAGACAATTTTTACTTAGAGAAAACTCTTGGCTTCGTTTTTCAAGCGCCAAATCCAAATCGAATGAATTGTGATTTTTACTCTTCTAATTAATACTCTAAAATTAAACACATTTGTAATTGTTGGAAATTATTAGTTTTTAAATGTATTAAGCACACAGGGCTTTGAGATTCTTGCACTACGAAATGTTCAGTTATTTCTTAAATTTCTTGCCTATTTGCACTTATGCCATATAACTACAAAAATAATCAATAAAAGCTTAAATGTAATTATTTGATAAGTTTAAGGTATGTCAATCTAATTTACATTTAGAGGGGCTTTCTTTTTACCTGATCTTTTTATATTTAATGGCTAAATATGATATGGATTAAGTTTTAAAATGTCATAAAACTGCTTTGATGCTATATTAATTACGAATTGTACTCATTCATCTAAAAGAAGTATTTTTTGGTGCTAGTCCGATGAAATGATGAAGGTCTTGGTGCGTTAAAATTAATGGAAATGTTCAATGGTTGAACTAGAGGTAAAAACTATATTTGATACTAATAATGTGTAAAATATGTTACATATTATAAATTTATAATCAATGGTAAATTACTAATTATTAAATTAGGTAATGTCAAATCTTATTGTTAGATAATAACATAAGAAAGACTAGAATCCAAATAATAAGTAAATATGTATAAGCATTAAACAACAAAACATTGTAATATTACATTTAGTAATGGTTTTAATATCATAATTAAATTCTGATTACAAACTAAATGTCTTAAATCCATATTTAGTTAGTGAATTGAATGATTGATAAATAACGATTGTTCAGGTATAAAGATTTAAAAGCTAAAAGAAATACTGAATACCTACTTACTTATTGTTAAAGTTAAGTAATAAGTGTTTATTTAAGAACAATAAGTAATAATTCATTATAATTATCATAAATAGTGATTAACATTCAAATTTTTGTCAATGAATGTTGTAACTAAAATCATGACTTTAAATGGGTAAAAACAATTATGTAATTGAGACAATTTAACTGTTAAATAAGACATACATAACTAACATTGAATATTAACGTAACTTTTGAAAAAATTAATAAATAGCTATAAATCTGTAGTAAAATATTAATGATTATTTCAGTAGCACTAACCTACATAGTATAAAATAATATGTAATATATCAGTAGGTATAAATCTGAATCTTTAATACTTTTTACAATATTCATACTTCGTATATGTATAATAAAACTAGATAAATTGCACACCTTCTATCTAATTACATTTATTAAATATTTAGAAATACCGATATGAGTATGACATGACCATAATTGGCGAATTCTTCCTACCTATAGTTTTGTTTTGTTTTGTTTTGTTTTGTATTTTTAAATTTATTGACCATTATGTTTTATTTAATTTACTCGAAAGAATTGAGAGTTGAGGATACGACGCAAATGACTCTAAAAGCTCTGTCATAAATTAACATGGATACCTCTGGTATATGGTATACTCTATAATCTATGTCTCTTTTATTATTACATAGTGTAACATGATATGATATGAATGAATGATTTATTATGATTTAACATCATTTGGTCGATTCGGTATTTCACGATAATGTTTTAAATAATTTATATAAATTAGTACCCTTAATTTAATGGACAATGAGAAACGCAATGATTTATTGATTATCATTTTATCATTAATGTTATACCTGTACCAAATTACTGTTGATTTCACAATTACACGAAATACAAAAATGAAAAAAGGAGAATTTGAGCTGTTAAGTATAAAAGTAATTAAAATACTTATAATACCACCTAACTTCCAAATAAGTTAAACATTTTAAATACATGTGCAGTGAAATGAAAAACGGAAAGTGAAATAAAATAAAGAAAAACATGGCAAAATAAGTAATACCTAAGCTATATCTTAATTACCATTTCCACTTCATTTCATGAATACACTCAAACAATCCACGAACATTAATTAAATTTTTACATTGATCAACTATATTAACGATCACCTCGTTGATAAATTATGATAATCGATTATATACCTAATTAATTATTCAGTTCACATTATGAAAATTGTGCTAAAATATGAAAATGGGGAGTTTCCTATTGTTGGAATAAAAGTATTATGGGGGTCCATATGGTTTATTATTGAACGATCGACAAGTTTGGGTCGAGGGAGTTTTGGCTGTGAGTGGAATGAATAGGCAATGACAAAGAGTTTCGGGACGACATGGAGTGCTCGAGATTGCTGAGCATGGGCCGCCCAGAGTGGGAGTAAAAGAGTTGACGGTTTCCAGTGTGCAGGGTGACGGAGAAATTGAGTGGGACGAGGATTTCTTCCTCAGTATCGGATCGGAACAGGGGACTTTCCCCTTGTGTCCGCCGTTCAATTCGCTCTCATCTCAAAGTCAGACACGGAGTCAAGAGATTCTCTCAATATTTTCGGCCTCAGCGCGGGCGAAGAGGATATACGCCATAGTTTATTTCTACTTAACTCCGACCTCCGAATCCGGACTCAACTTACGTCTGTGTAAATACATAGCCACAAGCCCATCTCCCCTCTTCCACTTTTTCCTACTCATTTGTTCAGGAGAGTCGGACAGCAGCGAAGCTCTTGGGTTCTACAATTTCCTGTTAAAGGCAAGGCTATACATACAACACTCCTACATAAATAGAGATAAGATAAATATCAAATACACTTTGCCCATTGATTATTTTCAAGAATAGTCTTTTCTTACATATAGCCTTCTTTCATATACCAAATTGACAATCAATCATCATTTTCATCATGAATTGTAATTAATTCACAATAGACCCGCACAATCTAATGGACAATGAAGAATTGTATCATAATGGATAATACAATATTAATATCACTTTCTTTATAATCAACAAAGGAATGTGGATACACAATTAAAGTATTGTGTTAGATTGAAAGTCTTTTCGTCCTGTAAAGTAAAATCGTCTTTTTTCTTTAGAAATATTCTGCAAAAAGAAAATGAGAATTTTTGGAAAACGAAACAAAGCAATCAAAGGTTAGAGATAAAGTGCAAATTTGTAGACATTCAACTTCGAATAAACCTACAACATTATGAAGATATTAAAACGCGTGGGTTTTGATAAAATAATCTCAAGATTGGGATAAAAAATGGAAATGATTGGATCGGATTAAGCAAAATGTGCCGGTGGGGGATTAAAAAAATTTACATCTTTCTCCTAAAGGTTATATAGGAAACGGTCCATTAGCCCCTTTCTTTATTATGTATTTACAGAGTCAGAATGAATAGAAAAGTTGATAAATAATGGTAAAGAAAAATGGTGGCGGAACTTGGTTAGGTATTATTATGTACATTTGGGTGTTTATTGATTCCGTGTGGGTAATTCGGATGAAAAGATAGTCAACCAGAAGAAAAGTTCAGAGAATGTCATGATAAAATTTATTTACGAGGGCGATTTGTCTTTTCTCCTTATTTGAAGTTCCAATCTTTCCGAGTTGATTTAACATCACATCACTTCTCTGTCAAATAATTTGTATAAAGGATAGAAAAGACATGAGTGAAACTTAGTAAAACACAACAACACACCTGCCAGAAAACCTAAAAGTGTTTCTTTTATCTTGTCCATTCCTACTATATATTCCTGTGTTAAATAACTTCCATTAGTTTCATTCCAACTGCAATATCAATTTGGGTTATAAAAGGACAAACCCCTATGATAGCATTTATATTATAAGTTACACACACTTAAGTATAAAATACATTCTTACTTATTGTTACTCTCTAGAATTTGTTTAAAACTGCATACTTGTAACTTAGTATGTATGTACATAAACTAACACCTTTCTCTTAAAAATTTATTTTCTTCGAATCGAGATAGATAAGTTGTGTAGTATTTCTTCTTGGATTCTTTCTTTTATTGACCAACTTTTGTGCTGACTATCAATATCAATCTTATAGATAGACAATAAATACTTACTACCTTTGTATTGTAGCTTTGAATAAATAATATTATCCTAACAATTCTGTAGTTTCTCGTATGATCATTTCTTCGTAGATAATATACGAGTACAATACCTCTAACAGATGCTGTAGATGTATTAAATGAACATAATATATTATACATATATGCAGAAAATGGTTTTAATAAGATTTGTGAGATGTAGAATTTTAAAAAGCTTCGGTGTTGATTTCGATCTGAAAAATCCGGAAATCTTTATACCAGTATGTTTAAAATAGTGAAAAATCTGGATATTTATCAAAATATTGAAACAGGAAATAAGAAATGTGAATGTAAAATTCTTTGATTTACAAATAACATAAATATTAGAAGATTAAAAAGGTATTGAATTCAACATTTTAGCTTGAGGGGAAAAGAGAAAATGTTTTTTGAATTGAAAAGTGTATACAAGTTTTCTTCAAACTTGGTTGTTCAATTTTATGTATTCAAACTTTCAAACACGATTTAACATTTGGTCCTACATTGAACAAATCTACTCCATACATATTAAATACATACTAGTACATATATAGCTTATATGTAATACCTACAAATGTTGTTATTTACTTGTGTAGCACTCGTACATTCATAGATATGCATGAGGGAATTTGGTCTATTAATTATGCATGAACATGAAACGCCTTCTATTCGCCATAATAATTCATTTATGAGGTTTGTACGTATAGTTTGCATATCCAGAGTTCCACCAACCAGAATAAGACATTTTCAAGAACCGAGGGAATTCAATTGTAACATAATAAAATATATTATTGTGGCAAAAGTCAAACTTTTACAGTCCATTTTATAGCAACTCACCGAGTGTTTGTACATTATTAACCTTCATTAGTTAATGGGAGGCCAAGTGTAACGTCATATTTTAACAAAACACATGCTATACTTGTAAATGGATCATTACTCATCCACCAGGATATTATAAGCTCATTAATACCATCGAAGTTTCATTATGAGAATAAAAAGAGAGAATTGAAAAAAGTACAAGAGAATGTCATTAGGATGTTTAAATAATTCATTTAAGTTTTCCTTTTGTCAGTTAGATTTCAATTATGGGGATGTATTGACACAGACCTGAACTCCACCCATTGTTGAATTTACCATAGCTAATGAATGACTCCATTATAAATATCTCTCTATAGATGCACGAAGAAGAGGTTGTTGAAGATGGGAAGCTGAAGCAGTGGTTTTGCTCCTGCTTCTGCTGCCGAGAATGCTGTAATTTCATTACTGGATTTTACTCGCGCTACTCAAGGGACATGATTCCTTCCACCAGCAACTCAATCCGGAAGGAAGACATCACGTACATACTTCAGGTATAACGAACCTCTTAATTTCACCAATAAGAAACTTCCAATTTCCAGTTTCGACAAACTTTCCACTCTGCGTTGTTTACCAGTTTACTCACAGGGAGGTTCATTTCCAGGATCCACCTCATCCACAATATTGTTATTGATAGGAGCAGCACAGGAGGAGGAAATTAAATTCAAAGCTACTTAGAGCTTAAGAGTTCAGACAAGGGATTATTTTGTTAAATTGCATAATTCGCGAGTGTCTGGCGTAATACTGAGTAAACAACAAGTCGAGAATGTCGAGATTTAACACATAATGAGTTCGGAATGTGGAGCAGAGACAGACAACTGCCCTTGAAAAAACGACAGCGTCCCCCCTAATGAAACTTTAAATAAACTTCCTAGTAAAACATTGAACGACCCCCCGATTTGAAACGGAGAAACATAAGTAGAAGCGAAATTAACTCCTTTGCTCATCCAGGAAAATTTTAATTTAGTTGACAAGTAAAGTGCGATCCTTTAAAGGGAGAAGATCCTCCGTGCACGTTTGTTCACCTCTCAAGTTTTACTGGAAGAATGTCATTGGAGATTATGGGCGACTCCTCGCTGCCTCTTCTCATTTTCTCGACCTTTTATGTGTCCAGGGAAGGAGAAAGCCATCAGTTCTTTATTCCCCACCCGACCCACTCCGCTTCATCAAAATTCAATGTAATTTCTTCCAATATGTTCCCTCTTAACCAGACTCGAAACTATAAATGAATTTCATAGTCATAATATTTATGCATTATTTCGCCAACATAGCTCTTACACCATTTCGATAAAAGGTTGGCTCTTAAATACGCAACAGCTAGAGCATCAACTTCACCCAACACCCAACAACATACCAGTATAGTATACAAATAGTGAAAATATAAGTAGTCTTCAGTAGATATAATACATTGAGTAGATATCCCAAGTAGTAGGGTTATATGAAGTATACTGTATAGATATTTCATAAATATTGTACTTTTAAGTATTCCCTACTTGTAAGCTTTTGAGCCGAATAGCTTTATAACAAAAACATCATATTGGAATCCACTTTATATTCCTACATAAAAGGAGTCATGATTATGCTCCAAATAAATTGCATCCATAAATGGAAAGATTTTTTTTAATAAAAACTAGGGCGTAGATTTTTCATGTAAATCCTCCAAGTACTTATGCTATGTAAATATGAAGACATGAGGAGTTGTTAAGTAAATGGAGAAAGCAAGGTTTTATAGACGATGTATGGTATGTAATTAGGTATGTATGTGTAAACATAATACAAATATAATAATCCGATATCAATCATTTCATTGGATTGCTTTTCCGTTTAATGCCATATGGTTCATATTTTGAGGAAAGTAGTAAAAAGTTAAATGGTCTTTTCATCCCTCAAGCATGCAGAGGGAGAAAGCGAAGGAGCTTCGCGACACGGATCCTTCACATCCGGTTCAGCCGTCTCTATCTCTTCAGGCCGTTCCAATTCAATGGTTGCTGGTGTACCTGAAAGCATCAGTAGAGATTTGAAAGATGAATCCTACAGTCAAATCGAGGTATTGTCCCAAATGTACTTAGAACTACAAATATTACAAGATGGAAGTGATAGTTTAATCCAATAAACTTTCTTTCCCTCTCTCGCGTGGAGAGCTCTTATCTCAATCAATGTGAGTGACGGGGAGGAAGAGAGATTTCCCCTGAATCAATAGAAAGAGGAATGGAATTATGATGTCTTTTTGTCAATGTTGGCTCATTAGGCTCGGCGAGCGAGCAGCATAACGGCTAGAAAGGAATCAACAGTTCCAGTAATTGACATCAACGCAAGCATGAGATCCATCGATTTTTGGACTGGGACTAGCAGGTAATGTATACAACATAATGTCCCATTATTGGGATCTCTCTTTATATCCTCCTCTAATGGGGTTTGGTATAGTTTTTCTCTGGAAGTTTATTACGTGATCAGTCTAATCAGCCTAAATATAGGACAACTTGCTATTTTATTTTTCACAAGTAAATATTTTCCCTTCCATTTTGAATTCAATTATCCCCATCGGGGTGACTAATTTCTCTTTAAGGATTTTCATTAATTTGCAACAGTTGGGAATAAATTAGTATTTATTTTCCAATTTCAATGTTTTCTAACAACAATTTGTTTTTCTTCATCATGGTTGATTTTGATGAAAATGGAAGTAGTAAATGATTTCTTTATTCCTAACAAGTTCATTATTTGATAGAAAAGTTTGACTGGAAATCGTTAATAAGAATTCGTACGTGCAGAAGCATTACTATTCCTAATACTACTACATAAGTACTGTATTTCTTTAAACAAGTTAAAGAGCGTATTCTTAAAATGAAATAAAATTCCCTTATGCATGGAATGAATAATGAAATGTATCAGCATGTATTATAAAAGTATTTTATCACATCACTAGTCATTTTATGAAAGTAACTTTTGGTATAAATTACTCTGGATGGAGAGGAATAATGATAAATGAATAATTAGTTTGAAGTGTGAAGTTGCCCAACTATTATTTTATTCATTGAATCGAATGGAAGTGGTAAAAAGTGAATTAATCTTACTTTCAGAGATCAGTATGTCCAACCCAAGCACCTTTTATCTCCGGGAAGACGAGACACGATCTGCTCAACTGGCTCACAGGTCCATCATTTATTTAGCCTTAATTCCTAATAAAGAATAGTAATTTAGCAATTTAAGGTCAAATGGTCTTCGAGGGATCAATAATTTAATGCCAAGTTTCACTCGAGTCATTTGGGGAAATAAAAGTTTAAATGAGAGATCTAATTCGAGGACATGAGGAGAATTGGAAATTCCTGTCAACGAAAGGAAGCAAGTGAAAGTTTGAGAAATCTCTTGAATTAAAACTTCTCAAACTTCATATCTAAATTCAACTCCTAATTTCTCACCTCTTTGCCTCTTAAACCCCTCGATCCTTCCTTTCCCATCCAATTCATTGTAAAAACCAAGTAGGATTTGAACCCGGGTGTGTAACGACAACTTTCCAACCTCAAACTTTCCATCCATTTTAAATTTAATGAAGAAAATGATGAAAATTTTGACTCTCAATATTTTAGGATAATACATTACCATTTGAAAGTTCTTTTTTTATCAGAGCTCAGCAGATCAAATAAGACCAGATTTATACTCGGAAGACGCGTTGGGGCGAGAATCAGATTCATCGGTTGAGCTCCTTGGCTCACTTCATTTTGCCCTCAACTATGAGATTGCCTTGAAAATTCTCTCCGTTAAAATCATCGAAGCAAGGGATTTGCCAAAGCCCATTGCTCTCGATTCTTCAAAACAAGACAATGCCCATTCGAATCCCTACGTCAAAGTAAGCCCAGAAATCTTCTTTGAAAAAACATTCCTCTTTTACAACTTCTCTTATACTTGTAGACATCCCTATTTACCAAGCCCATTCGCGTAATTCTTCAACACTAGATTCGAAAAGGATCCAGGATGTATGTATTTTAATAAATACGATGTCAAATTTAAATATAAAATATCCCCGAATTTTGATCTATGTCTTTTCACTGTGTTTTATATATATAACTAACTAACTATATGTTTATATGATGAAAGGGAATTCAGCATCGTGTTTATTGAACCCAACCCCTCACAAGTTCCTTTAGCATCCATTCAATTCCAAGGGTTGTTGAGAGACTGAAAGGAAAATTCTTGTAGGTTTGCCTTCTACCCAATCGTATGGATTCAAGGCAATCATCTCTAAGGAAGAAAACTCAGAATCCCGTATTTGATGAAACCTTCACTTTCGAAATCTCTTTCTTGGAACTTCAGCGAAGGACAATTCAGGTTTCGATCAAAATAGAACTTTAATTTCCTCTCATGCCATTTTCAACATAATATATTCTTTTAGCTAATTATATTATTCGTAGTATTTGTAATTAGCGGCCAAATTAATTTTTGTTTTTGTTTTTCAGTTTCTCATTAAGGACTTTGACAAATACACGCGGCACAGAGTGATTGGAGAAGTTCAACTCCCCTGTGAAGACCTCAATGTAGTCAAAGGAGTCAACCTTTGGAGACCGCTTAAAGAATACGTTCAGAATGTAAAGTTTCCATATTCTTATGATATACCATGTCATTATTACTGTATATAAGAGCACATTGTAAATATATTTACAAGAACTATGATAATTTAATGAATTTAATGGCAAAGCCGATGTAAGGAAAATAATAGAATTGTTTAAGGGACATTCATAACGTAATTCATTACTTCCCAAGTTTTTAACATCATTCTTCCCAGAATTTTGAAATATTGCTCACGGTGTATTAAGTATAAAAAAGGGTTTTCATGTGTATACTATTTACGTGTAAAGGGAGCGAATTTTGCGTAGGAGAAAGGGAACAACGGGAGTAAAATATTAAAATATTATTCTCTTTTTCAGTCAAACCCTTCACATCCCATGCATCGCAATGATTTACCTCTCAGGCAGCCTTGTGCGGAATCCCAATTTATGAATATTTAATGAAAGGCTTAAGCACTTAATTTATTTCAAACTGTCTTAAGCGCTCGAAGGATTGAGTTTCATTCCGCGTGCTCCCTCTCAACTTCCCTGTCTCGTCCACTAAAATTTCTCCGTTTTCATCCAAGGAGAAAATTCATCAATCTAGGATTAATTAAAGTTTGCGAGAAGAAAATGAATTGTTATTATGATTCAATTACCCTATGAAATTATCCACTTATTACTTGAGAACTTTCGCTACTCTTAACCTCATTTTATGACCTTATAAATAATTCCATTATATTGATATATCCCAAACCATATGAATCTTAAAGATGTGCACTTACGATATAATTTATAAAACATCTTATTTGTTTTTTACTATAATATGAAGTATAAATTCTATGGACCAAGTGTTGATTTTGTATTCCAAGTGAGAAGGAAGTTTATTCAGATCTCAAGCATGATTTTTAATTTTGTTGAGTGGAAAAGCTCGAATTTGAAATAAACGGCCGAATTTCTCATTCTTACAATTCTTACCATAGGTAACTCATGAAGATTTAGGAGAAATTCTCTTCTCATTATGTTTTCTACCAGCGGCTGGGAGACTTAATGTCGACGTTTTAAAGGCGAAACAACTCCCACCTACAAGCATCACCGGTGGAGGAGGTAATCAATTTCAACCTTTTTTCTCCCCAACTACTGAATCTTTCTAAATCACCCAATTCCTTTCACTTCTCACTTGTATTTATATTCCGCACGTTGGAATGCTTTGTAAAATTCAAAATATACGCTTTGGTTAATTTCTCATATCGATTTTCCACTCCAGTTTCAGAAAAATGCAGATTCAAATTATTTCAGCCCATTTGCTATAATGTATTTATAAAATAGTGGCTTTTTAAATTCTCTCATTATTCAATTTGATTACAAAATATAAACATTTGCAATGTAAAAATTCAGTATACAAAATTTATGAATACTGTATTTATTATTCTAGCCATACTTTAACACTATTATTATAACTTGATATCTTATATCAATATCGGCTTGTAAGTATTTATTATTCTCAAATTTCATCTTTATCCCATTATGTGCAAAGGTTGAGAAATGTGCAAAGGTTTCTAAATTCTTTTTTTTTCGTGAGAGCAGCTCCATATGTTCGCGTCTCTCTTGTGATAAATGAGAAGCATGTAAAGACGAAGAAGACTTCCTGTCAAAAGTACACTTATGAGCCCGTGTTTAACGAGAGTCTTAGGTAATTGATCACTTTTCTTTTAACTATATTAAGACTCCATTTTCCGCCCCATTTCCATCTCCAATTCTACTGCAACACTTACAAAACCCATTTAATTCCTCTTTTCTAATTACCTCCTATCCGGGAGTAATTAAGACCTATGAGTCCAACTTTTTCTAGTTGATGGATTTTTTGGTTTCCTAATATACTCTATATACCAATACCAAGGTAGATTTATGATCTAAAATAAATTACACAATGAAGCCTTAAATGTGTACAGAGTTCATTGTGCCATCGGTGGTATTTCATAAACTCTTAAGTTTCATAACTCACTTTAATATTCAGAAAGTGGTGAATTATTGATATTAATCTGCCAAGTTGGCTCATTTAAGTCATTAAGGATTCTTACTACATCAATAAAATGAATATTCTTCAATTTACCTTTGTATGCATAAATACTCAACATTAATTTTCATGTCTAAATCCTAAAATTTGAACAATTAAAAATGTATTGAAAAACATTAACGAATGAAACAAATAAAAGGAAAATTGATTCATATGTAATTTAATGAATTTAATCGGTCGAACGCACATAGTGCGTCGCATGCAAAACATCCGTATGAGCATAAAAGAAAAGGAATTTCTAGGTGGGAGTTTGTTAAAAGATCAATGGTAAAGTTGACCAGGAGGAGAAACGTATAAAAAGAAAGGAATTCTCCTCTTGGGACCGAGAGAGGTTCAATGAGGTTCTTTAAACCATTAAAGAAAATCCAAGCTATTCTGCGAAAGGAATAAAAAAGATTGAAACGGTTGGTATAATAAGGGGAAATTAAAGATAACATTTCCTTTTATCCCCCTCCTTTCAGTCCTACTTTTCTCTCTTCAAGTGGAAAAGAATTGCCGTTTCCATTCATTCATTCACACAATGTCTTTCCTTGGGACTATTTGACTTCTACGCTCGGGAATTCCTATATTGTATGTATGTATTACATATATACGAAGTTTAGGGCTAAATCCACAGACATGCCATAATGTCCATCTAGATCTTGTAAGATCTTACACTTCACAAAACGATAGAATTTTGGCAAATATTTCCCGTTTAACTTAATTAACTCATTCGTACTTACTTACATCTCACATAATAATATGTAGAGTAAATGTAAAATAATGTTATTATTATGAGAAAAATTATGGTCATTCATGATTACACAAAATTAAGTGTTGTGGAATGAATATATTTTAAAGTTTTCAGAGTTTTATACCATATCATTCAGATATATAATTTACCATTTTTTAGATGATAGTTTTTATGTTCTTGTTCACACATTCGGAAAACTTTAAGGTTTAACTGTAAATTGAAGTGTTGAAGACATTGATGAGTCCACAATTAAATACGTTTGTTTTAAGTATAATATGTGGAAATAATTTATTTTATTTTTTGGATAGTTTTGATGTCAATTCGGTGCAACTTACCGATTGCTCCATTGTAATTTCTCTTTTGGATGGAGGAGTTACAAGGGACAGCTTTATTGGAAGAATTGTTTTGGGAAAAGAAGCATCGGGTAAGAGACTCTATAGTCTTAATTTCGATATTCAATTAGTTCAACTATTTAATTAATGATAAACTATCATAATTTGAAATTAGGGAATAACAAGGTATAAAAATTAACTTTTGACTGGCCATTTACTTTTAACTAATGATAAAATCATAATTAAAGTGAATATTTGTTTGCAGGGTCGCATGAAGTCAACCATTGGAAGAACATGGTTTCATCCCAACGTATCCCGATAGCTCAATGGCATTCACTCAAGACAAAGTCTCATTGTGATGATACGTGTTTAGCTTCAAGATTACTATAAAAGGTAATCCTTCAAAGTATACGGGGAATGCAATAATTTGCCCATGAAATTAAGAAAAAATCATCACACCTCATATTTCGAAATACCTTACTATTACATTATTACCAATTAAACTAACGATAAATAGTATAGTGCCTAATTAGTATACTATACAATATTTTATGATTGTAAGAGACCCATCCCAAAGATCGATGCACCAATACGAATATCAAAATACAATCTTTAACATTCAGGAACATGTTATCCATATAAATCAATTAACGCTACGTTGAATGCAAGAGTAAATAAAAATTATTAAGCTTTATTTAAAAAGTGCCAAGTTATATTAAATTAAATGCCGTAATGAATGGTAAAATTGTATATTATAATGTTCAAAATAAGTTAAGTAAAACTAATATTATCTGTAATCATTAAGGAATATAAAAACTATAAATAAAACAAACAAGTTTTGTCAAGCTTATACGGTCATTTATTTCATTTCTTAAGACTGCTGCAAGTTTTTATGCAATATTGTTGATTATGATATTATGAAAAACAATTTATGAAATTAGATGATAAATCGATAAAATATTTATAATTAAAGGAAATTACAGAAATTTATTCAATGTAAAGCGAAAGTTTATGTATTTCAAATCATTAATTGTATTTACATTGAATAATGTTGGTATCAACCATTTTGTTGAATAGCTACATACAACCATTTGTTCACGAATGAGAGCTCAACACAATGAAACAATTGAAGAAAATAATAAATAACGGCAGTTCTTAAAGTTTATTTCAAAAGTTAATTCATTAATAAATGGGCTTAGTCATGTTTTAACATTATAATGTTAATGCATTAACAAAAAGTAATAATAATTCTTAATCATACTCAAATGTAAGAAAATTTATACCAATAAAGTCAATTATAAAGAGCCAATAAACAAAGCATTTTTGTATAGATTTAAAAAGAGCTTCTTGCGTTTAATAGATAGTTATTTGTAGTTTGTAAGCTAAAATCAATATTCTTAAATATTGGCATATTTCAAAAATTACTAACATCTCACCCTAACATTAAATTAAATTACAGAATCATATTTATATCAATATCAGTTTGTTTGATGCTATTTTCTAATGTCCTATTTTATAGAGTCATTTAAACTCTAAACTAATTGTAAATTTGTAATTATTTAAGACTTCATCATTCATCATACACAGTGATGTCAAAATATCTCATATGAACTGACAATGGGATAAATATAAGCCACAAATACACGAATCGTTTCACAGGCTAGTTAGTATCAGTTTAACAATTTAATGTAAAATATTGAAAAAATTATAAAGATTTATCGATGAAATTTAAAATCAAGTTAAATTATAAATTGATTATATTAATCATTTAACATTAAATGGAAAGTTGACTTACAAACTAAAATTCACGTCTGTGGTATCTATCAGGATCAAAATAAGAGGTGACAACCACTCGGTTGCTAAACCGTCGACCAGCCAGGGCCTGTTGGCCCTTTTGACTGTCAGCTGGAGAATTGAATTCCACATAGACTTTCCCACAACCTGGCACGTCCACTCCTTCAATTGGTCTCGGAATTTCAATGGACCTGACAAAAAATTAATTAATTAAAAATTGTCGATCATTATGAAATAGAGAACAAATTAACCCATAAAACATATTTATGACGTTCATTCTTTACCTAACAATCCCATATTTTCCACATTCTTCTTTAATATCTTCCAAGATATCCTCATACTCATCTTCATCTTTGAGTTCATCCGGAGTGACCATGTTCATTAGACAAAGGACTTCAGTCGGAGGTCCAGAACCTCCCATCATTCCTATTGGCATACCAGGAACTTGAATGGCAACAGCTCCCATTGCTCCAGTTGTTGTATTCTTGGCTCCGATACTTGCCCTCTGAACTATCAACTTCTTATCTCCCAATTGCATTCCGTTCAGCCCAGCAATCGCCTAATTAAACATAATTAATAAAAGACATGTAAATAACATTTTAGACTGTAGTAGTAACAGAATAATCATTAAAACAAAGATTTTTTTACATGATCGGTAATAGTGACGTCGGCATATTCACAGAATGCGTATCCTTTAGAAAGACCGGTAGCCGAATCTTTGACCAAATTAAAAGCTCTGAGCTTCCCAAATGAACTCAATAGCTCCTTGACCTAAAAAGAACCAAGAATGAGAAAGTTATACTTAACTTCCTTCGATTTAATAAATAATGTACAACAGTTAATTTTATAGCATCTCTCGACGTTTAGCAGAAGTTTGGTGCGTCTAAAAATGAGTGTTTTTTCCAAATGATGACCTGAAATATAATGCCTTTGGCAGACTCCCTGAAAACCTGAAAAACCTGGAAAAACCTGGAAAACCTGAAAAAACTCCCCAATTGGACTTGGGACAGCTTGAAGATCTAAAATCGATGATTCGGAAATTGACCACAACTTGCACCATCCAAAATTACGATTCCCATCCTTTTGTACAAATAGATAAACTTACCGTAATTTTGGTTTCGTGAAAGGCTGAAAGGTTTCATATTCATTTGCCATAAAATTGTTGAAAAGAAATAATTACTTGCCTTCAGCAGACAACAATTGGGGGAAAAACATGTTCTGATTTGTCATGAAAGAGAAGCCGCTCACTCATTTGCAATTTGCCCACATACCTGGGCTGTGAGGGAAATGGAAATAAAGTCAAAGATATTAATCTCCAAAGATTTAACATTCAACTTAACACTATCGTATTTTATCCCTGGCTATCATGTAAACCTGCCTTTAAATGGTCACTGATTCCTTCTTTTTTCCTTTTCTAACTGTACATCTTTTGGTCACACTGCTCGTTTCAACTTCATATCTCAATTTTAAATTTTATCAAAATTAAGTATTTGGTATCAAAATTAAAATTCGTTCTATTGGTACTCTTGTATTTGTACTTTAAATATTTTTATAAGCCATTTGTTGAGTGGTTTAACAATAAGTTAATAAAAGGTAAATATAGCTTTATTAAAATTAAATTAAAAGTATTATGAATATGAAAATGTATTTTAAAGTAATTAATTGAAATTAATAAAAAAAAATGCATCGAAGCAAAAAATTATTTAAAAAAAACAAAAACATTGAAAACTGAAAAGCCATTTACCGCTTTCCTATGCTCATAGTAAAATCTTTGCGAGATAATTTTACTTTTCAAAGGGATGGGAGAAGATTGAAAATAAATTGTATTAAGAACCTGATCTTCGTTGAGGTAATTAGGAAGTCCTCCAATGAAAATTTTGTGCGGGCTGTCTGGCACAATAGTGCTAACATTAACACCTTCAACTGCAAGATAAGAAAAACAGGTCAGAATTACATTCTCCATATGAAGTGAAAATTGGATTTGACGTCAGTAAATAATTTAATTTATCAAATTACTGGTCATTCCTCCCGCGCCATTCCCAATGGTAGTTACAGCAGGATCCATTCCAGGAGTCGGTTGGTAATCATGAGGTCTTCGGATTTTTAAACTTTGACCACGAAAGTTAATGCCGTCAAAAGCCATTGCTTGAGTTGTTTCGTCGATTGAGCGAAACTGTATTCAAAAAAGTACATTTAATCCAGAGTCAAAAATCCCAGCTTACAAAGCATATAAAAACTGTATTAAAATAAAATATGTCTGTGTATGATTATAATCTTCCACTCACTTCAAGAAAGGCAAAATTCTTGTCAAGGTTGACTTGACAAGCAAGAATAGGATTTCCTGGAGCTTGGGCCAGTCCTGATAAATGCATTTGCTGATTGAAAAATTCCATCATTTCATCTTCTGAAATTCCAAATGGAATATTCCCAACGTAGAGCCTCCTTGCCTTTGATCAGATTTATTCACATTAGTATTAACATGTAAATTTTAGTGAGAGAAAAATGAAATGTTAGCAATTGGTCGCAGTAAATTGATTTGAGTAAATTCGCAGAAATGATTCGTAAAAAGCTATTGACAAAATTAAATGAGTAAGTCGAACTTTTACCAGACAATCAAGCAAATGTTCAAGTACACATCACCATATTAAATTACATATAAGATTATTATATTACTTATAGGATTACAAGAAAAAAAAGCTAAAGTAAATTGTGAAAAGGAAAAGTTAACCACCAGCAAACTTACTCAAAATCAAAATAAAGCCTTTATTGCCGAGAATTGAAGAAGTTAAGGAAAAATTTTGATTATAGTGTATTATATAGGTAAATACAGGTTATACAACTGTTTATTATTGAATTATAGTAAAGCTGTCTCAATTTTATTTTATTCTATTATAAAAAAGAATATAAAATATAATTGAATACTTCATTCTACCAATAAGAGATTCAATAAATCATATATGAAATATTATATGAAAATAATATCTTCTTTTCCACAAACTTCGACAAATTATTTTAGTAAAATGAGAAAGAATAAAGCGTTTGCTAGGTAAGCTTACATGCGGTATTAATACCTGTCGCGTTACAGTGGAACCAACAACGGGGACCGCTGCTTGGGGCGTATCAAGTATTAAGTTGGCAGGGATTTGTCCAGCGGCTGTAAGATAAAAGAAAAATATTAATCAAAAATTATATAATGACCACAACTTAACAAAACGTTATGAAATTAAGTTTATATTTATTAAACTGAATTTTGGCCCACCTTGCATAGCTTTATATTGAAGAGGTGTGATGTGCTCGAAACCAGTGGGTGGATGATCCCACCATATCGAAATCTTTCTTCGTCGAGATACTTTTGGGCCTAAAAGATCTTCCACGCCTACTTTATCTTTTGATCTTGATCGACTTTTCCGTTTCCTCTCCCTATCACGAGATTTGGACCGTCGTTTCCTATCCCTTTCTTTCGATCGGCTTCTTCCTCGTTTTCGATCTACTTGGAATATATTTAAAAAATTTTTATTAAAGACGGAATACTTAAATTAAGTATATTTTATTGAAATGAACTTTTATAATTTTAATACCTCTGGGGCCTTCGACATTTTTCTTGTCTCTTTCCTTATCACGATCTCTATCCTTATGACCTCTGTCTCTATCTCTCTCCCGATCTCTTTCCTTGGGTCTTTCTTTCGGTTCTTGCATTGCCGATACTATTTTTCGCTTTCCGTAAAACTTTACAACTCAATTTAAGCCAATTTATTTATCATTAGTTAGATGGAGTTCGTATTATTTGAAAATTGAGCTTAAATTCAAGCCGGCAAGGTGGAGAAATTAAGAACAATGAACTAATTATCGAATAAATTGGTTAGAAAGAAGTTAATTTGTTCAGGATAATCAACACCATAAGCTTTAGCTAAAACTTAGACAATTATGGCTATGGATTATTAGGACAATTTAGTTTTAAAGTTGCTTAAATATTTTTAAAGTTCTGGTTTGAGAAATGGCTTTATTAGATTGATCAGAGTGAGGGAAGCTTCTTGGATATTGCGAATGCTTAATTATATGGCGGTAAAACTAAATTATAGCCAAGCTTTAGGTTGGTTGTAGTATTAAGCTTTATAATGCCCCATGTTAATGAACATCACTAACATTTGCACGCGGAGTCGGTTTATCTTTATACAATAATAAGCTTTAATAAATAAACGATTATATTACCACAAAATCAGCATTCACTAACATTAAATATCATATAATTAAATATGCATTATTAAAAGAACAATGATGATAGCTAATTTTTATTTCATTCGTGTCACTCGATCATTATTTACAATTTTTTGAACAAATTCATCTTGAAAAGACTACAAAGACTCATTTTATTGAAATCCTACTTATTTGATAGTTATATTTTAAACCCCAATTTCCTCATACATTCCTTGTGCGCTTCTATAAGATCCTTACAATTTTCTTCTCCGTTCATGATTATACTGAAAAATAAAAGAAAGTTCAATAAATATTACAATTTTTTACCAATTATATGTTGTATTTCTCAATTAATTATATTATATTTTTCGTCTTAATTACCACTCATCTCGAGGTTTTTTGGTTTCGGGACAGGCACAACAAGCTTTCAATTTCTTCGGCTCTCCTGCCGGCTCAGGGTCCATTTTCTTTTGACATTTTTCCGAAGACATTTTAACTGACTTTTATTCAATCGGCACCTATAAAATATTCAATTAATATGATTTTTATAAATGGAATAGAGTTAATGAGGGTTAAATGTTAAATATTATATTTACCAGATCTTCTAAAAAAGCGAATCTTGATATTCGTTTATAAGAATTAAATTTACAAGATTATAAGAATATAAGAGGAGGATTTTGATTTTTCTCTTGGTTTACGATTTAGATCGCCAAAAATAATTGTCTCAATAATCTGATAAAACCTTTTTTTTAACTTCTCAGAAATTACTTTTGCATAATATGTATCCTCTGTAAGTAATTAGCCAATCTAGTAAATTGAATAACAATCTGATTGATTAAAAGGAGATTAAAGTTTCCGAACGCAACGTCCCGAAAATTACTTTGAGTTTCATCAGCATGAGCTTTTGCATATTAGGAATGCAACTTCAGGGTAAAATGCAAAATAATTTGTAACAGACAGATAAAACTTGCGTTTATTTATTCCCAATCTTTACATTTCTCTGTGATCTTGTTTTGTCTGGGAAGTGAAATCGAGCGGTGTTGAAACTGAAACGGAGCGGTCTTTCTCTTTTAATATTAATTGAGAATTAAAGCCAATTAAACGGTAATAAAACATCTAAATTCATAGGCGAAATTAAAACTTTTGCGATAGTTTTGAGAGAATTTCTCTCTTTCTGTTATATCCTTTCCAAAAGGATGAAAATGTTTCAAATGTCCATTATTGTTTCTGTTCTTTTTAGACAATGGCTGAATCCATGCTTGAAGGGGGCGAACAAACCGATCCAGAAAACATTTTCCGGATTCTCGCTGCTTCTGATATTCATCTAGGCTATAATGAAAATAATCCAGATAGAGGTATTGAATCAATAAAAATTATTTTATAATCATTTCATCTAAATGGATTTAGTATAATATTCACAGTGGCATTAATTTATAAAACGTATATCACCATTTTTATTGTATAAACTTATCATGAAATGTTCAATTTTAGAGAATGACAGTTTCAACACATTTGAAGAAATATTGCAAATTGCGACGAAGGAAAATGTCGACTTTTTGCTTCTCGGAGGTGATTTATTTCACGAAAATAAACCGAAGCCTTCTTGTCTCCAAAAAGCTATTGACATTCTGAGGAAATATGTTTTTGGCGCAAGGTTTGTTTGACTCGTACTTGACATTTATATAATTGATGTTATCAATTATTTCTAACAATTTAATATAAATATTATCTATTAATGTCAATTTAACTACAGACCTGTCCAATTCGAATATGTTGGTGATCCGGAACGAGATTTTAAGACTCTTGAAAACCCTGAAGTCAATTATCATAACCCTAACATGAATATTGCATTGCCAATATTTACAATTCATGGAAATCATGATGATCCAATTGGTGAGTTTAAGTCTGATTAAGTCTCAATTCCTAATTAAAAATTTTAGACATCTGTCCAAATTGTTTAGTTATTTTTGAATTAAATGCAACTTACTGCTTTTGTTCATTTTATAGGCTTCAGAAAAACGAGCGCTGTTGATCATTTGTCTTCTGCCAAACTTTTGAACCATTTTGGTCAATGGGAGGATTTGAACCAAGTCGATGTTCAACCAGTTCTTCTTCAAAAGGGAACTACTAACTTGGCACTCTTTGGCTTGGGGTCGATTAAAGATGAACGTCTTAATCGACTTTTGCGGCTCGAAAAGGTTTGGCTCAGTTTTTAAATTTTAAATATTTATACAACGTCATAAATTTTACTCGTCAAGTTATTCTATTTATAAGACTTTTTATAATTTATGTTATATTGTTGTTCGCAGTAGGTAAAATTATGTACAATTTTAAACGTTTATTTTTTGATCATTATCAGGTTCGCTTTCTTCGGCCAGCAGAGAATATGGACGATTGGTTCAACTTATTTGTCCTCCATCAAAATCGAGTTAAGCAGGGACCATCAAATTACATTCCAGAAAGTGTTCTCCCAAGCTTTTTAGACCTTGTCATTTGGGGTCATGAACACGAATGCAGAATTGAGCCTGAAGTAATTGAGGGAGACAAAAATACATTCATTATACAGCCAGGTAATTTAAAATTCTTATATCCTCAAAAGTTTATATTATTAAAATTAAAATGAATATTACTTATTTAATAATTCAGGAAGTTCAATCGCTACAAGTCTTTCTACGGGAGAAACTGTTGATAAACACGTTGCTCTTCTTCAAATCAAAGGGAAAAAGTTCCGAGCTGACAAAATCAAGCTCCAAACGGTTCGCCCATTCCTCATGGACGATCTTTACGTGAATGATATTCTTGAAAAAACTAATCTTGTTGGACGCCCAGGAGCACTTAGGATGCTTGAACAATATTCAGAAGAAAGAGTTCGTCAACTCATTCGAGACTCCAATGATAAATTGACTGGTCATGTTAACCAACCCCATGCTCCTCTCATTCGTATAAGAATGTTTTATACATCTGAGCAAGAAGTATTCAACGCAATGAAGTAAGTGTAATATAAAATATCAGGGTATTCTGGTATATAATATATTCGTCTCAATCGGCCAATATTTAATCTTTTTATGAATGTTTGATTAGATTGAGCTCTCTTTTTGCAAACGACGTTGCAAATGATGAAATAATCGTCTTTAAGAAGCTGCCAAGTAAGAGAGAGAAGGGTGGAAAAGTGGATGTTGGAGACTTTGAAGAAATGTTCCGAAATGAAGAGGTTTGATCTACAGATGTGATAAATAATTTAATCCTAAAATGTAATTTAATTTTTCTCACGCATTAATTAAAACCATATTTTCAGAATATCAATCTTGAGGGACACGTTGAGGAAATTGTTGAAAAGTACTTTACTGAAGCTCGAACTAACAAGGACAATGATAAAATGCTTCAGATATTTTCTGAAAAAGGATTGTCTCAAGGAGTCAAACACGCTGTTGAGAAAAATGATAAGGATGCCATTGAAGTTATTATCGAGTAAGTCCCTTTGAAAAATGGCATTCTACCTGTATATTTGCCTATTATAATTAAATCTTCAATTGTAAAGTTACTCAAAATAAATTTAATTTGATTTTTTATGTTCATAGGCACCAACTTGAGAAAACCATTAATTATTTGATTGGCAAGAAAGTGACTGAATTGACAATTGAGGATGAAATCAGATCTTATAGTGAAAGTCGTTATTTGCGCTCCGATGTTGAAATTGAAGAGGTAATTATAGTTCATTTACGAGCAATTTAGGTCTGAGTTTGAAACAACCGCTTATTTATTTGTATCTAAATGCATGGAAATTATTTTGCAGTTATTTCAAACTCAGACCTAAATTGCTGAACTATAATAATTGTTAAAATAAAGCAAATTATAATCTATGAACTTATATTTACAATCCAATTCAATTAAATATTTTTATAATCTTTATAGGCACAACAAGCGTTAAAAGCCGGAAAAAAAGAAACAAAGGTTAAAACTGGTGTAGCTCGTCGTGGGGGTGGAAGTTCGACTGCTCCGCCTGTGAGAGAAAGTCGCCCAGCTGGGTCTCCGGCAACTTCATCGAACGGGGCAGGAGCTTCCGACAATGGGGACGATATTCAGATTATTTCTGATGATGAAGATTTCATCCCAGTGGTGGGCCGTGGTAGGGGAAGAGCTCGTGGACGTGGACAACCTCGTGGACCCAGAGGGCGTCCACCTGCAGCACGTGGAAGAGGAACTCCACCAGCACCAGCTCAAATGAATTCAACTCCAAGGGGGCGAGGAAGACCGCCGAATCCTGTTAGGCAAGCAGCTGCGAAGAGGAAACCATTCAGTTTTGATGATGATAGCGATTAAATTACTTTTTTTATTCCACGATTATTTTCAGATCCTTGATTAACTTTATTACTATATTTTATCAACTTTATATTTGTATGTAATACTTATACCGTATACCTGTTATAACTTTTAACACTTATTGAAATGCCTTCAGTTTATGTTTTTAATCTGAGTTTAAAATTTTTTCCGTTCTACAATATTTACTTGTTTTTTAAAACCCTATAATTATTAAACGAAATTACCTATATATGAAAAATAAAGCTATATAAAAATTTATATATGTTTTGTTTATTTATTCTCCATTATTTTGGCATCCTCCAACCGTCTTAACATCTTAAATGATTGTATTTCGTAATAAAAAGTATTGACGGATAATCACTCTTCATAACTCACTTTTATCAACTTAATTTTAATGGCTCATTATTTTAAAGGATGCAACTGGAAACCATTCAGCATTAATCATTGATTTTTTGCTATCATTAAAATGAAATAAGTATGAGGACGTACCTGCATGTTAAGAAATAAGGATCATAATCAATTTTTTAGTATCAATTTTATTATATCAATTATATTAATCATTCATCTTTATTTATAATATAACTTAATTTTTTTAAATTAATGTTACATTAAAATGGTAGGCATTAGTATAAGTAGCACTTCATGATATATTTTCAAAATATCAATATATTTTATCAATACAAAGTATATAATTTAAGTTAGATATCTTTAGGGAATTTTGTAAATTCCTTTTTAGCACTCAAAAAGATTAGGCAATAATTTCCATTATATTATAATTATATAATTAGGTACTCAAATAATCTAACAAAAGATCTAACAATAATTTATTACAAAGATTAGGTGTATAAATTAATCAGACTTATTATTGATCTCTTCGTAATTAACATTGAAATCTATCAATCTTTTTAAAATTTTCTTTGTAATACGTAACATACTCATCGAATGTGCAACAGTGCACGGATAATGACTTTTTAACATTTTATATTAAATAATCTCAAAATATGCTTAACCTAATTTAAAACTACAACTAATATAAATTAATTAAAATAACATCTTTGAATAATAAAATTTGTCAGGTACATCAACGCATCGGAACTAATATATTTATAATATAATATACCGCCCAAAAAGTCCATTCATCTATGTATATTGTATATGAAAATGCTAATTGATGAGATACGATAATT